>JACXIT010000158.1:154320-183838 GCA_014737525.1 Bombus difficillimus
TCAATATTTTCATGGATAAGATTTAGAATAGTCAATATTTTCATGGATAACAAGATTTAGATTAATAAATATTCTCATGGATAACAAGATTTAGAATAGTCAATATTTTCATGGATAAGATTTAGATTAATAAATATTCTCATGGATAACAAGATTTAGAATAGTCAATATTTTCATGGATAAGATTTAGAATAGTCAATATTTTCATGGATAACAAGATTTAAATTAATAAATATTCTCATGGATAACAAGATTTAGAAATACGCGTAGAATACACGTAACACCTTCTTACGCATAATAACATTTCAAAAAGCAGGAATTTTCATAAATAAAATAAGGGAAGCATAACATTTATTCTTTTATAGGATTCTAGTCGTTTATTCGTTCATTCCTTATTCGAATTTACTTTTCGATTTGATTATCCCTTTATTATTCGATATACGACTCGTTGGTTTATTGATCGTTCAATTCTCCATCCGCTTATTCAATTACAACTTCTTACTCGCTTATTCGTTATCCCAATTTAATTTCTTCTTCGTTTATTCGGTTATCCCATTTCAATTTATTATTCGTTTACTCGTTCATTCGATTCTTATCCATTATTTGTTTACTTGTTATTCCATTCGAGTATTTTATTCATTTACTCGCGTATCCAATTCGTATCCATTTTTAGTTTAGTCATTATTCCATTCAAATTTCTTATTCGTTTACTCCTTCATCCAATTCTTATCCATTACTCGTTTACTTGTTATTCCATTCGAGTTTCTTACTCATTTACTCATTTACTCGTTCATCCAAATCTTATCCATTATTCGTTTACTTGATATTTCACTCGAGTATTTTATTCGTTTAGTCCTTCATCTAATTCTTATCCATTATTCGTTCCCTTTTTATTCAATTTAAATGTCTTACTCATTTACTCATTTACTCGTTCATCCAAATCTTATCCATTATTCGTTTACTTGATATTTCACTCGAGTATTTTATTCGTTTAGTCCTTCATCTAATTCTTATCCATTATTCGTTCACTTTTTATTCAATTTAAATGTCTTACTCATTTACTCATTTACTCATTCATCCAAATCTTATCCATTATTCGTTTACTTGATATTCCACTCGAGTATTTTATTCGTTTACTCGTCCATCCAATTCTTATCCATTATTCGTTCACTTTTTATTCAATTCGAATTTCTTACTCATTTACTCGTTCATCCAAATCTTATCCATTATTCGTTTACTAGTTTATGCAATTCTTATCCATTTTTAGTTTAGTTATTATTCCATTCGAATTTCTTATTCGTTTACTCGTTTATCCAATTATTATCCATTTTTAGTTGAATTATTATTCCATTCGAATTATTTATTTGTTTATTCTTCCACCTAATCCTTATCCATTATTCATTTACTTCTTATTCCATTCGAATTTCTCGCTCATTTACTCGTTTATCCAAATCTTATCCAGTATTCGTTTACTTGTTATTCCATTCGAGATTTTTATTCGTTCACTCGCTTATCCAATTCTTATCCATTATTCATTTACTTCTTATTCCATTCGAATTTCTCACTGATTTATTCATACATCCAATTCTTATCCATTATTAGTTTAGTCATTATTCCACTCGAATTTCTTATTCACTTACTCATCCATCCAATTCTTATCCATTCTTAGTTTAGTTGTTATTCCATTCGAATTTCTTATTCGTTTAATTCTTCATTCGTCCATCTTCTCGTTCATAAGTTGCTCATTCGTTCATACATTACAGGTTCTGGAATATATCTCAGATAAGAACACCCTATTGGAATGTCTAGTCAAATACAGCAGTGTAAAAAGAGCATTCATGAGACCTAACATAACATGAGACCATCGATAGCCTCTTCAACTCCCATCGAGGGACTTTTCTTCTACGCTGCGCTGTTACAGTTACAGTTAATCTTACCCCCCATAAGATTTCTGATAAGACATTCAAAGCAAGAGCGATATTCGAATCAAATATAAATAATATCCATAATAAAAAAAAATGAATTGTCCCCTTTTCCCTACGCATCTAAAAATATCAGATCTCGAGGTAGTAAGCTTTCAAATAATCTGTCGTTATTGCTAATGAATAACAAACACGTCAAATTTATTTATTTATTATAAATTTAATTCTATCTTACCGAGTAATTTTCTATCAATTTCAATTTGTTATTACAAGTACAAACATTCAATTTTCAATTTTTCACGATGGAGCACAGTTTCTCGTCGTTAGAAAATTTTCCAAATTCGAGACAAATAAAAAAGAATTTGTCTCGATATTATGTTCAAAAATATTCCTAAAACTTTAAAAGCACTTTACTCGGTTGAAACGAAGAGGAAATGGAAATATTAAAAAATTCATAGATCGCAGCAGGAATAATAATCTGACTGATCGGAAACAATTTACTTTATTACAGTGTCGTACATAAAGAAGAGAATTTTTTTTCGAAAATCGGAACGTGACCCTAACTCGATGGTCTGCCACTTTCACTGATAATCTGAAAATCTGATCAAACACCGGACCTGTTAACTGTTTGAACATGTCCCAAGTGTCCAAAGGTACTTATCCTAAAACATTTGTCAAGTGAACAAGTGCTGTCAGGAACAGGGTACGTTCACGGGGCGCCGCTATCTAGTCGATGCGTTTGATTGCACCTGTATCCGACGTATCCGATAATGATTATGCCCACACTGTCGATGACTCGCGATAATTTGCCCCGAAATCTCTTAATTATGTGATCGATTTACATAACACGCGGTGCGCCCAATCAGGGCCGTGTTTAGAGTTTTCCGGGCCCCAGATATGCAAATGAAAGTCGAGGGAACAAATATCACGATTTTGAAATTTGTCTGAATTCGTATTATTAGCTTGGGGTGAAGAAAAAATGTAAAATGAAAATACAAAATTAATATCAAATTATTTGAATAAATGAAATATATTGGTTTTCTAATTTTCACAATAGTAACTAGTAACAAAGCAATAGATAATATTTAGTAACATTTTGTCCTCGTAACAAAGAGCTTTTAAAATATCCATTTCTACGCGCAACATTACCAATGCGTTAAGCTTTTGTCTCGAAAAAGTACTTTTTTCCAGCTTTAAAACGAAAAATGAACGCTTTTTTTCGCTGTTGTTCATTCTCTAACGTTGGAAACAATTTTAAAATTATTCCTACATTACGAGAAATGGTTATAATTTTCTTTTTCGCTATAAAATTCAACTTTTTAGAAACAGCGACTATATTCAAAATCTTACTCGATGTATCAAACTGTTCCATTTCCACTCATCAGTTCATCAACATTTACGTCCTTACTATAAATTCCCTCGATATAAGTTTCGCAGCACGCGAACGCTTCTTCGCTGTAATCACATACGGGGTGTTCGCGCCATTATTAGCCAGCGATTTTCTCGTAAATGGTGCATATTAGGGAAAAAATGAAAGAGGGAAAAGTTTTACAGTTTTCTCTGACCAATAAAGTAACGTATATAATTTTTTCAAATTTGCAAATTTTTTCAAGAAACAGAGGCACCCTCCAATTTTTTTTTAATAGAATAGCATCGACACGCAATATTCGAAATAATTCTTTCGTTATGCACCTTTTTTACATTGTATTTGTACACGCGTTTTCATATGACATGAAAAAATATACAGCGTTCTATCAAAAAAATCGAAGGCAGCCTTTGTTCTTCGAAAACTATTGTAAACACGAAAAAACGATATTCACTATTGTATTGGTCACAGAAAACCGTAAAACTTTCCCCTTTTTCTGACAGCTCTGTGCACTTGCACCAATCGGACTGGTCAATCGGAAATCAGCGGGCGATTACAGCGTGCTTTACGCGTGCAACTGCCATAGTCCAAGTTTGCAATGCGATTTTATTCACTCGTATCTCTGTTGTGCAACTGTGCAATTTCATGCAAATCGGAAATCCTTTGACGTCATCCTCGCCTGACAATCTCCCAAAAGTCCTCGTTGAAAAGCAAAAATATGTCAGGTTGTCCCGAAACTTTCGTTCGTTTTCTAAGGCAACAATAGATGCACGTTTTTTCTTCCATGTTATTCTACTGCCGATATTTTTATTTCTACAAAACAGGTCGTACATAATTCAATAAAATAATGAAAAACAAAAAATGTGCATCTGTCACATTCCTTACAAAACGAATGACACTTTTGGGACAACCTAATACATACACAGGCAAATACTATTTCAGAGTAAATTTCTGTTACATTACGCTGTCCTAAAAATTATATTTCCTACTTCGCTAAAGAGCAGAATCAAAAAAAAAAAAAAAAAAAAAAAAAAAAAAAAAAAAAAAAAAGCAAAATACACGCGAAGCGAACGAGGCATTCGTTTCACTGTGTAAAAATGTGAAGAAAAATCGATGCAGCGCGACGCTAGAATCGCGTTATCTCTAGAGGGCTATGCGCGCGGAGTATCTGTGACAGTATCAAAGCGGATTAGTGGAACATGCGACCAAGATGGAACATGGTGCCGTCGATGTAACGGCATTAAACGTACGTACGTGGAACGTGCATGGGATCATTGATTCTGTAAATTTACGATATTTTTCACGATGATATTTCTTCGTCGTGTTCTGCGCAGCGAACTGGCAAATTCGCGGTAAAAATTCACCAAGATTTTTTTTTCAAGTGTTCGAACGTTCAAACGAACTAGGTCAATGAATATTCCACGATTGATGAGAGCAAACGTTCGTTTTAAAAAATATTAAATTTAAAGAAAATATGTATATGTCCATATGTATGTGAAAGTGTAGTTGAAATATGGTTGGGAAAATAGGTCGATTAATATTCTTCGATTGACGAGAATCACACGGTCGTTCGTTGCACGTCACAGCGTGTCGATCTTTGTAGAGAAACCAGCCAACCTAAGTTTTAATCAAAATATGCAAATAATGCACCGTATACCCGGCGGAACATGGCAAATAGGAAATCAGCTTAGTGTGACACAGTGTTAAAATTATGAGCCACGTGGCAGCTTAGCATTTTTTTACACACGAGCAAACCATTGTTTGAATTTTCCCACGGTTTCGTTTTCTTACAGTTTCGAGTTACCATAGATCGTCGATCAGCGAAACTGCCGATAAAACAGATAGGACACGAACGTGGTTAACGAAAATTCCAGCGAGCACCAGAGCTATTAATTTGCTACTTGCCCTCCTTTTTGCAGTCGAACGCTAAATTTACCCATGATCCTCTTTATGAACTTGTCAATTTCAAAAATAAAACGAGAGGTCGACGTACGAAGAAAACGAGGTAATTTAGATGCGCACTGCGTGACAAATAGTCGTTTCTTAATGTCGAATCTCAACGTCGAGTTGAAATATTAAACGCTAACTCGCTAATTCCGCTATTCTAAAACGAGCAACATTTTTTTTTTTTTTTTTTTTGTATTTGCAAGCGTAATGAAGCTACTAAGGTGAACAAGATAAAAAACGAAATTGCAAATGTTATTTTTGTGTATTAAATGCAGGGTCCAAAGATTTTTGTTATCCCTGGAATTTTTATGAGAAGAATCCTTAAGGAAAAATTGATTTTAAATAGAAAGACAGTGATCACTAAATGTTGATGAATTTTTTGGAAAAGTGAGTAATTAAAAAGAAAAAATCTGTTAAGCATTCTCGGTACAAACGATCGTTGTAAATGATCGAAAGGTGATTTTTGTTACCGATAATCGGTATCAAGAAACGAGAGAAATTTTTTTATGCTTCGCAATGACTATTGCAGATGAGAATATTTGTTTGCTTTCCGATAAGCATCATACGCGAGAGGATTATTTTTTGGTTGTCTATAACCAAATATTATTTCTTCTTTTTTTTTATCACTGATAAGTATAGTCGATGACGAAACTTTTCTTTGGTAACTTTCGATCACCGTCATTGTTTGTTAACATTGCCGATGATAAGATGTAGACGAGAGAACCTCGCACGCAGGTCATCCAGAGTTATTTCTTAAGCTACTTTATCCGGGTGCTGGTTATCAGCATTGTTAATACAAAATTGATGATACTCGAAAGTGACAGAAAATAAATTTCGTCGTGGATAATGCTTATCGACAGCGAAACAATATTCTCGTATACTTAGTGGTTATCCATAACCAAAAAAAGGAAAATATTCCGTCGTGAATAACGCTTATTGGTGACCAAACAAAATGCTGTCAAAAAAAATGAGTATTGATGACGAAAAAAAAATTCTGTCACGAATAATGGTTATTGGTGACCAAGGAAAAATTTTGTCATGGATTATGGTTATCGACGACCAAACAAAAATTCTCGTGTACGTAATGGTTACGGGCAACTAATAAAAAAAAGTTTCTCGTCGATAATGGTTATCGGCAACCAAAAATAATTTTCTCACATAGAATGGTTATTAGTAACCAAAAAAAATTCTCTCAATAATGTAATGGTTACCGGTAACCAAAAAGAAAATTATCTTACTGATAATGGTTATCGGTAACGAAAATCAGTTGGTCTTATTTGCTAATTCCTACACTGCAATTTCTTGTCACGTTAATTATAACAGTTAGAGTGCCTGATTAAGTGGTTATTGGTAACGAAAATGAATTCTGTCACAGATAACGGTCTTTGGTGCTCAAACAAAATTCTGGTTATTTATGGCCAAGGAAAAGTTTTGTCATGTACAATGATTATCGACGACCAAACAAAAATTTTCGTATACGTAATGGTTACCCATAACCAAAAAAAAAATATTCCGTTGCAAATAACGGTTATTGGTGACCAAAAGAAATTCTCTCACATAGAATGGTTACCAGCAACCAAAGAAAAAAATTCTCTCACATGTAACGGTTACCGGTAACCAAAAAGAAAATTATCTTACTGATAATGTTTATCGGTAACGAAAATCAGTCCAACTTATCTACAGATTCCTATACTGCAACTTCTGGTCATATCGATAATAACCGTTAAGGTGGCTAATTAAATATGAATGCTAATCTTTTATCTTGTATGATAAGTTGAATACATAATACGATATCGATAACGGAACAGATAGAATTCTGCAACGACGAACATCCTCACGATTTCACCATACGATCTGATAAAAGAAGTGAGGACAGAATTCGCAGAATTCGTACAACTCTGTCCACGAGAGATTATTAGCCGCGTCATAATCAAATTACATATGCACGGTACAGCGATCGATCCTAATGGAATTGCGCTAAACTATATGTCGTGTCTGATTACTATTTCACAATGAAATTATCGGCCGAAACAATTATCGGCCGCATGACCTACGATGCATCCAGATTATCCAATTTTTATGCATTTTTAAGTATTCCTCGTCCCACCAGCTGTTCCACTCGGCGCATAGCAAACGCAATGTGCATAAGTACACGTGTGCTTTGTTATCTACGTCATAAATGCATATCGCACACGTATTTGGAAAGTTCCACAAACTTGCGTGTGAGTTTATCTAAAATAATAGTAATGGCAATAATTAGCAATAATCAATATGAAATAACCTGAAGAGTTGAAAATTCATTTGGAATTATTACCTTGTCCGAAAAGTTTCTTTCGTTTTGTAGAAAAATAATAGGCGCGCATTTGTTCTTTTTTATTCTTTTTTATAAGAAACAAAATGAGTATTATTTCCTTGCAAAACGAAAGGAACTTTCGGGACAGCCTAATGTAATATTATTAATTTTTATTTATTAGCAGCAATTATTCTACATTTTCCGTTTTACCTGAAACGACAGGTGAACAAGCGCGATATCAATATTTTACAAATGGCAAGTGTAAAATATTCAAATGCAGGGAATCGACGCAGTCCTCCTCGCCAGTTTCGAATCAAATCGCGTCGACGTTAATTTCCACCTTGTCCCCTGAAAGCCAGGTCAACGAATCGTAGGGTTTCGTCTTTTGTCTTTCGTCGCGCCAACTCTCTACGCTTGTTTAGATGAATAGCTCGCTAATTTCCATGAATATTTACCGTCAAATGTTCGCGCACGATCGTTCGTCGTTGGCTTAGTTTCCACGCGCTTGTTGCCCCACGTCGATATTCATATTTTGCACCGGGTATTTGCAAAAGCATTTGCAGCACGTGGCTGAATTCAACGCGCCACGCCGTTGCTTTACGTCAAAGCAAACGCCGCGTTAACGTGTGATAAGTTAACTCTTAGATAGACTTTAGTGTGTTGTACTTGTTTGTAGTAAGACTACTGTAGTTCAAAAAATCGCGCCACCACTTTGTAATTCTCTTCCGCCACGTCGAAGCGTCAGTTTTCTGTCGCGAGACGCGTACGTTTCCAAGAATCGAATAAAAAACGTTCTGAGAAAGATTATAATCAACATATATCGTGACTCTTAACGTTGCTTAGATTATCTCTTACAAGATACTTGGAATAGTAAAATAGTACAGACACATCTACGTATAATATGAATTAAACATTTCTTTACGCTTCGCTTTCGCATATAATGTAAATATACTTTGTTCGATATATCAAAAATGTAAAGTAACTCGATTCTCTTTTCTCTCTCCTCTATCGGTACTTTAAACAGCAAAATATCAATTCTTCCTCGCGATTTCGATACCTTTTGTCTATCAATGGTCATTTCTAACCTTACCGATACATGTCGATTTACCTGTTATAGATAACAAGCGACTTGAAACAAATACGAAACAACGACGCTACGAAAAGAGCGCAAATCTTCCAAACACGCTACTAATTTACTAGACACGCTTCGAAACTCGAATCCTTGCTACTCTCTGCAAGTCTTTGCAAAAAGATTCTAACCTTACTGATTCCTCAGACATATCGATTTTTACCGACCATAGGTAACTGTATTTTTCGCTAACTACTCTTATCGTAGTCGCCGGCACCTTGAAACGTACGCGTAGCTTTAAACTTATAAAAAAAAAAAAAAAAGAAAAGGAGAAAACAATTGAAAAAGAAGAAAATAAAAGGAAAAAGAAGAAAAACTACATACATATATAGTATCGTAAGTGCGCGGATTACGTACTTGGTCGAGACGTGGTTGAAAAGCAACAAGGGTGTAGCGAGGTCAAGATGCGTACGCGAATCGCGTGGCCAGCCGCTTCTGGCCGCAGGCGGCGGGAGTGGAGGATAGTCAGCCGAGGAGATGAGTGGAGGGTTGGACGAGGAGGGCTACTTAACGAGGAGCTCATTCATCAGCCGACAGCGTTCGGTGATTCATGTGACACACGCAAACCGTGTATACATGCCGTACTGTATAGTCTCTCTTGCCATGACACGACGCGACGCTGGTCGATGTCGCGAGAACGCGTCTGATTTCGTTAACTTAGAACGCAACACTGTCATAAAAAACGCACGAAAGAATGTCTTGAAAATATTACACTAGAATTAACACTATAAGAGAATTTACATGCTCGTGTGACAAGAGTTATCGCGATTGTCCATACGGTTCATGCGACTACAGTTTCTTTCATTTGTTTCGTCCAAAACAATAGACGACTTCTTATCATTATTTTTATCAATCAACAATACACATTTAGCTACTTTATTAACGAAGATTACGTCGGATATCGTCTCTCCCTTGCTCAATGTCGAAAAATTTTAACTATTAATCATGTTAATGGCGGCCAGTCTCGAAAATTTGTGTTGGCAACTAAGTGATTGCGGATTTTGTCATTACCGGGACTTATCGACGCAAAATCTAAACAGCGCGATCGCGCTGTTTGGCACTCAAACAGTGTATTGTTGACTCGTCTGATATCAACTGAAAATTTCGTTCGACAGTTTCGATATTCAGAAGCTAAGCGTCGTGATACCGCAGCGCATAATACACGGTGTCATTAAACATATTTAATATTCATATTTAACATAATTAATATTCGATATTTGAATGGAAAAGCATGGACGTTCGAAATATCGTTAGCGTTTTGCTCGTCGTTGATGCGCGCGAACGTCGCGCCCCAAATCGACGCAGCTCGATCGATCCTCGCTGCAATAATTGCACCGCTATTTATCGACGCTTACCCATCTCGTCGTGTGTACAGCGTGTATACACGAGCCTCGTGCGCTCGTTATACACTCGTCGATACCATGGTCGGGTTACTTACCTCGGCCATGCTAGTTCGTGACACGGCCAGTCGAAAATTTGGCGCAAGTTTCACGATAGTTTCAACTGGTTGCCGCGCATCTGTCACGAGCTTGACGCGTTCGCCTGGATTTCTTGATAGGTTCGTTGGTTCGTTTACCTCGCGTCGCTGCGTCTAATGATTTGTGGACTGCGGATGTTTATGCGGATGCATAGTTGTGCGAGGAAAATTGGTTAACGAAATCGCTGCGAGTTGCGAGAGCGAACAAAGGAAGGTTTTAATTAGCAGTAGACTGCGGATGTTTACGCGAGTTCTTTCTTTCTTCCAGCGAATGTAGTTGATTTGTTGTCTCGCGCGGTATACATTACATCGAGCACGAGACAGTTCGAGGAATTTATTTGCAATTTCTTTATTTTCATGCTTGGAAATAATATTGGAACAGCCGTGTTTCACGCGCGTTTCAGTTGCAAACGATAAAGATTGTTTTGCGAGGCAACATTAATTGTTCTCGTTTCAATTATCCTGGAATAGCAAATGCGTGGAAATGTATAGGTTAGGTATCGCGGGGAAATGCGGATTTCTGACACGGTTGTTATAGCAGAACGAGAAATTGTTTCAGGAAACGTTTGTTCAAGTAAAGAAATTAAATTCTATTTCTAATTCTTATTCTAATTCTAAATTATTAAATTCTAAAGAATTCTGTTTTATTTGGCTGTAGAAATAACTCTCTGTAAGATTGTTCTTTTGATTCGATTAATTATTTTGGAATATATTCGAGAAGCAAATAACGCGATACGTCGTTCAAATGTTTCAACGTTTCGATGTTTTAAATGTGTCATCGGTATTTGTAATTCGTAAAAAGACAATTTAATACGAATCACGTGAAAACCCGTAATTAATCTTTGGAATTGTTTGGTGTACTGCACGTTAGCTACACGTCTGATACTTTTACTGATATTACGTTCAATAACATAAATCACATTATTATCTTTAACAAAGGAAACTGTTTCGCTTGATACTTGAACAATTCTTCAATTTTTCCTGTTCTATGTTATACTTGTTTTATGTCCGACAGATACACACTCGTCCAACGTGCTTTCTCGTAGCGCGTGTGAATCATCGATGATTCACGCCGATTTTATCGAAAGCAATTTTTTCGAGAAATAAGTTGGCGTTGACACGTGAGGCGGCGTTGTCAGCACGAAAGAGAAAAGCAAATGCGACGATCTTAATACGATATTGCATTCACGAAATCAGTGCCCCGTAATCTGACTAAAATAATAATTGCATACACATAATTTATTGCGCGCTATAGCCATCACGTACTTCTGCAATTAATTCGAAACTCAGCAGATCGTTCGATCGTATATTTCTAGCACAGTATTTCCATCACGTTTTATCCTATGGGGCTCTCAATGCTTCGAAAAATTACGATTTCTGACCGGATAATTTCGAAACAAAGTAAAATAAAACAAAAAGTAAAGAAGCTTAAAAGTAAGGTTAGAAAATCGTCGTGTCGAATTGTAAGGGGTGGCGAAATATTATTGGAACGGCGATTAAGCTGAAAAGCGTTTGTTGGATCGGGCTGTAAATTAAAAAGCTTAAACCTGTAAGGATTAGAAAGGAAAAAACGCGTGTAAAAGATGGCACGATAAAGTGCGAGTCGTGGCACGAAAATACGAAAACGACCGCGCCACCTATGTATGTGTTTAGGTATATGGACTGGCTGGTTCGACAGCAAAACATCGATATCAACATGGATACGTGGTTTTCTTCCAAGCGATAGACGATTGCGATCGATTCGTTTTAATAATAGAAAATTGCCAAGAGGGGCAAGAAAGTGCGGTATTGCATAATGAATGGCATGAAAAGAGGGTGAATTCAATGCGTTCGTGTGCTGACACCGTGTGATTCGTAGAATTGCACTGCGCCTTCTTGCACAAACGAATAGCACGTTGAGTAATTTAATACGCGATACGTTCAGATATATTTCGTATCTGCAAATTAACACATTTACACTTGCTCTGTGTACACGTGTACGTCTATCGTAGTAGGTAAGGAGCTTAATTTCATTGCACGGAGTTTAAAACACATTTCTAAATTAATATTTTCATTTGTTCGTGAAAGTTTTAAGAAAATGAAATTTTATTTCTGCAAAATGTATATAATAGGAAATGTCGAGCTGAGGAGATAATACTCTAAATGAAGATATTATACGCTATTACTATTGTAGATGTGCGTGTACATGGAGTTGTCGAGAGGTAAACGTTAAATAAAAAATAAAATAAAAAGATGTATATATACAAAGAGTTATTAGTCGAGTCTTCTATGTCCATGAAATTTTATTTAAATTTATGCACGTATAGAATATGCATATAGAATCGCCAGAAGAATGAAATTGCAAATGAAGAAATTGTCATAGAAATGATAAAAAACATGTATATGTAAATCTTCTCGAAATTAATACCACTACGTGTGGCTAATTGGAATAGGGTTAGAAAAAAAGTAATTTTAAGGTTACTACACTTGTGTACATAATACGTACACTCGTATACTTCGAAGAATTATTTTATGCGCGTTATAATGCATATCTATAATATGATACATTCGTGTTTTATGATCTTGATACGCATAAACGTTTTAAATTATATTAAATTCTTTGGAAATTACATGTTTTCACAATTCAAAGATATACTCTGCAAACAATTTGTTTTACCAACAATTTGTTCGAGTAATGTTTTACCGCACAAATACGTTTTAAGAAGAAGGGGAAAAATATGGTATATAGCAAGGCGACTCCATTTCTCCTCGGCGTCATAGTCAGTCTATTATGTCCACAATCCACGTCCAACCGTACCTTATCTCTTTCCTCGATCTCCACATTTCTCTCTTACTCTAGGCTTTTGTCCGGCACAATAGGGGGCGAATAAAAAATAGGAAAAATTATCAGCAATCCACAATACCCTTGGAACACTTGTTCCTTGAACAGCAGGGACACGAAATGTAAAAATATTCATTTGCAGCCCTTAGAAATTCAATGGAAATCACAAATTTAAACAGAATTCTGTCCCAATGACCATGGTATACCATTATATGTATATGTACATGAATTATTTATATTGTGGTACATTTAGTGATATATTGTGCTGTATGTAACATTACATATTTAATATATAATTATGCTTGTAATTAAATATATAATTTGAAATTAAATATTATATAATTAATATTATAAATTAAATAAAATATAATACATCGTGTAATATAATATAAATATATATAACAACAGTATAAATATATCATGTAAACGTAAAATGAAACAAAAATACTAGTAATATATAATATCATAGTATTTCATTATATTATATTATTTATTATATTATACATATTATTTGTATAATATAATATTGTATTATCATATATACATCGTATACCATTATACGTATATGCACATGAATTATTTATATTGTGGTACTTATAGTGATATATCGTGCTGTATGTAACATTACATATTTAATATATAATTATGCTTGTAATTAAATATATAATTTGAAATTAAATATTATATAATTAATATTATAAATTAAATAAAATATAANTACATCGTGTAATATAATATAAATATATATAACGACAGTATAAATATATCATGTAAACGTAAAATGAAACAAAAATACTAGTAATATATAATATCATAGTATTTCATTATATTATATTATATTATATTATACATATTATTTGTATAATATAATATTGTATTATCATATATACATCGTATACCATTATACGTATATGTACATGAATTATTTATATTGTGGTACTTATAGTGATATATTATGCTATATGTAACATCATATATTTAATATATAAATACGCGTGTAATTAAATATATAAATTGAAATGAAATATTATGTAATTAATATTATAAATTAAAGATTATAAATTATATAAAATATAATACATTGTGTAATATAATACAAATATATATAACAACAGTACAAATATATAATGTAAACGTAAAATAGGACAAAAATACTAGTAACATATAATATCATATATATTATTTGTATAATATAATATTGTGATATATATAGTAATATATTATGCTATTGAAAAAAAATTGAAATTAAATATTATATAATAGTACGTTGTATAATATAATATAATTATATATATAATAACAGTATAAATACATAACTTAAACGTAAAATAAAACAAAAATACTTGTAATATATAATATTATATATATTATTTTTATATTATAATATTACATTATATATAATAATATATTACAATACACGTAGCAGCCAGGTAAAAAGTAAACGACTAATCTAAAGTAGAACACGTGAACCGTTTATCACGAAAGTGGGGTAACTTCATTTTTCAAAAAAATTCAATTCCACCTTGTTTCGGTTTTTATCAAAGAGGAAATTATAGTTTGCTATGAAATTAGCATAGAAATTTTAATTACACCTGGGAATCTTTCTACGAGATTCACTTTTGCAACGACCTTTTAACACGTCTTGGTTAAGGTTATACGACTCTTTTTTTACCACGTTTTATTCATATTTGCACGGTTTTCTTAGCACGTTTTACTTACCTTTAAACGATATTTTTCACACGTTTCATTTATTTTTATCCTCGAACCAAGGAAACCGACAAACCTTCCAAGAACCGCTTCATCAAGACACAAATTCTACTTTGTTATCGCTGTTACAAACATCCGACTGTTTTAGACTCGCGGTAAGAACATAAAGCATCCGAAGGATGCTGTTCATTTGTTTAACGATCTTCAGATCGTACAGCTGAGATCTTGAGCGAACAAAGAATCACTTGATTCGATGCAAAGAGAATCGAGATTATATCGTTTTACATTTCTTCATTCTGTTTAAAGAAACAACGAAAGGTGTTGTTCGTTCGTCCAATAAGCCGTAGATTGAACATTCGCCAACAGTCAGAACTTGATCGAGTAAAGAGAATTTAATTTGGCTCGAGGAGAATTGAAATTATATCGCTTTAAATTTCCTCAATTTGTACAGGAACACAACGAAACACACGTATTCGTTGCAATACCAATGGACATCGACGACGAGTAAAATATGGATTTTTCAGAAAATAATATTTTTTCATTTTCCTTTAACGCGTGTTATTTTCTCTCTCTCTCTCTCTCTTGCGTTTATCCAATGAAACGCAAGTTTTATGCTTTTTCGCAAATCAATTATTTCAATTGTGTAAAAGCAGTGCCGGGTGTATGCGCGTGAAGTTGGTCAGCGTAAATTTGTCTGGTGATCGAAGATGTGAAATTATTTGTTTATTATAAAAGTGGAACAATTCCATTTATCCTATTGGTTGACCAGAGAAGTTTTATCGTTTTTTCAATGGCGTGGAAGGTTGTTCATTTGTTCTACGGAACTTACGCGTGTCATCAACGATTGTACAAATTGTTTTATTAACGCTTTACTGACCGATAGCCTATTAATCGGCTTTTTGTCGCCGAAGCTTACCAACCGATAGCCTATTAATCGGCTTTTTGTCGCCGACAATCTTTCTCATTATTTGAGCAGTAATTTGTTATTTAGTACTAAGGTACCTTGCTCAGTTGCGTCAGTTGCGTTGCTACGTAAGCTCCCACAGTTTTATACCAATTTGAAAAACTTACCGTTCGCGATGAACGAAAAGAATGGTATTGAAGAGTCTAAATCAAAACAGAGCCGGCGCCAGGGAGAATCTGCGTCTGAGCTGCCGGTCGGACGTGCGTGTGCTGTTGAACGCTAGCCGTCGGTAAGGTGTTGATATTTTCATTGCTATTTTTATGAAATATTTGTGTTACTGTCGAAGGTATCGTTTCTCAAGAGCGAAAATTCTACTTTTATCGTTAGTAATTATTAATCAATTGCTTCGATCAGTGAAAGTGAAATTGTTTACCGACGGATGACTTCTGGTTCACGTCAGTGATATAAATTATTAATAGATAGACAGATAATGATTCTGTATTTCGAATTAGTTCCGAGATTGGCGCTATTTTGTAAATAAGTGGATAAAAATAGATAAAAGAAGAATCTCAGAATCGGAAGACGATAACGATTTTTAGATAAAGAAAACAGACATTTATATAAAGCGGAAAGAAAGAGAACTATACGCTGAAATTCGTTATTATCCGACGAGTATTTTAAAGTGACACTAAGTTGAGCTCTACGATACGAAATAACAACGAGCAGAATATCTGAAAAATAAGGAAATTGTCGTTTACGATTTTCGTAATTGATCAAATCACGAACACTATACAACCCCATTCAGTGCTTGCAAAAATGCTTTTTGCTTTCTTGTTGTATTACAAAAATTGCTTGATAAATTTTAAAAGTCTACAAAACTTCTAACGTTTGTTAGATACGTGGCAAGTTGCAGAGAACAAGGAAACTATTGGGTTGGCAACTAAGTCAATACCAACCTAATGACAAAATCTGCAATCACTTAGTTACCAACCCAATAAATACAATTACTTATCTTTTCTCAGTCTTAACATTACCAAGTGACCGGTTTCAATGTTTAATGTAAAATTGTACATTTGCTGTTATTTCTTTTATTCATCTAATTTTATGTAAGTTTTTATATTATCCAATTAATCATTTTCTCAATGTTTATTAATATATGAGATTATCGCGTCACATTGATAAAGCAAAGCAATAGTTCATTCGGCTTTGGTAAACAGATCGTAAGACACTTCCACGCTTTGGTATAGCAAACGATACAAAATTATTTTCATTCTAAATGAATAGAAGCACAGAAAATTCATTATATTATTCCTCTACTATTATACAATTCCATTATTATTATTCGTTATATTATTCCTCTTGTTATCACCAGGAAGTAGGAATTTTAAAATAAAATTATAAAACCAACCATGGAAGTTTAAAAAAAATAAGAAACACAAAGAATCGAATAGAACCGCGTAAAATTGTCTTTCTACCGTCGTACGTGCTCCTCTGTGCGCGGCTAATTTACCTACAACGGCGACAACCTTACCGCTCGTTTATCGATTCTTCGACAGATGAATCATTTCTGTTGCACCGCGTCTACTGCCCCCGGTTCCTATTTATTCCTCCACCGACGACCCGTCGTGGGCGGTTAGTAGGTGGAAAAAAGAAATGATCCGCAGTCTGTCGCCGGCTCACCGACCACCATCGTCGTGTATGGTAGCTTGGCTCGCCAGGCGAACACGTACAGCGAAACTGAAACACCACCTGTAGTTATAGCGCCGTGAAGCTATAGTTAGCGAGCTCGCCCCCGAACCGAAGAGGGAAGCTTTCCATAAATAAAAATAACCACCTTGCCGCCTCGCGTGTAGCAAACGGGCTTGTTCCTCCACAATTGCGCTTCGTTTTCTATGGTTTTCGCCGTTTGCACAGTCGGCTGTGACTGATCCACGCGGACCTCGGGAGGCTACCGCGACATCTAGAGAACCTGGTTCGGTGTTTCGCAGCGTGTTCGCGCGTCGTTTCTCTAATTGTCAGCAACGAGAATCGGAAAGCGTTTAAGAAGAGGTGTGTTGTGCGTTGGATTTGGGACAGTGTGAGATCGAACTCGACGGGTTTGCAGGTGAAATTGTTTTGTTGGAAATTTAGACAATTGAGTGTAAGATTGATATTCTGTTGTTTTGTTATTTTTGTTTTTGTTTGTTTTTTGGGGGTTAGGTTAAGCAGGAAGGGAGACCAGAGGTGTCGTGTTGAATTTCTTATTCGAAGGTGATTTCTCTACTTTGCCGGTTTAGTTTTCACGGGTTTTATTAGCACTCGGTTGCCACGCTCGCTTCGCCGGGTCAATCTGACCCACTGTTCGATTTCCAAGCAGCTGCTGTTGAACGGATAGCGACGATATCGGATTAAAGGAAATTTGAGAATACGGTTTCAATATCCTGCAATATGTTTTGACAAAAACGAAAGTCTAAGGAAGCAAGTGACGTTTCCGAAAAAGAAAGGGAAATATTTGAAACTGTAAGTTTCGAGGAAAATCATTTTTATGAAAAATTGTTGTAACTCTCTTGTGTTTCGACATTTCTCCCTGGAATTTTCAAATTTAATGCTTTTTAAATATGCAATTTTTTTTGGGGGGGGGGGAGGGAATAGTTTCTTAGTGCGCGTTATTAAAAAAATGTTTATTTGACATGCAGTTTTTGAACAAAAACAGTGCAATTATATGGAAAAATCAATTCATTACACACACATAGGTGCAAACAATTTTTATTTTATGTAGATTTTAATTTTTTAACTGTAATAATGATTTCTATCAGTAAAATTTGCACAAAAGTAAAGTACACGCTTGTGACACTTGGGTCATAACGACCCATCACTAACCTTTACAGAGTTACCAAACACAAATTAACAGGATTCTTAGCAGTGTAATCATCAGATATTATAAAAAAAAGAAAAAATAATTCAAATTAACAGTAGATTGTGCAATAATGTGTCATTGCAATCGTCACATCTTGAAGATGTTTTCAAAAGAAAGCTATGGGTCACTATGACCCATAAAGGCAACCGAGAGTTAAGAAAGGGAATGGGTACAATCTTGTAGAATACAATGATTCGACGAGACTTGGCTTATTATTATTTTCTGCACTGCATATGGTAATATTTTACTTTTCCCAATCTTTTCAATGTCTCATTAAATTATGTTCTTTTCTTTTGTTTAATTCCTTGGCTAGTTATTCATTTCACGCACAAGTTTCCATTAGAAGTTTTATTTTCCAGTGATCCTTCAGTAATTCTTGTCGACATGTTGAGTTTTCAAAATTCACCAGCTTCTTATCTCCAGATGTACGTACGTTTTGTAAATTCTGTTTCTCACATTTTACGATATTTTCACAAGTTAAAAAAAAAAAAAAAAAAAAAAAAAAAAAAAAAAAAAAAAAAAAAAAAAAAAAAAAAAAANAAAAAAAAAAAAAAAAAAAAAAAAAAAAAAAAAAAAAAAAAAAAAAAAAAAAAAAAAAAAAAAAAAAAAAAAAAAAAAAAAAAAAAAAAAAAAAAAAAAAAAAAAAAAAAAAAAAAAAAAAAAAAAAAAAAAAAGGAAAACAAAAAGTATAAGCAAACATAAAATTGTATCTAGTGTAACACGAAGAATAAATAGATCTGTTCAAGTGCTATTGGTTTGCAGAATTATGGAAGAGACGAAGAGATCAAGCGTTCGCATAATGCGCGGAAAAGTAGCAAAGAACTGCAAATGGTAAGCCAAGAAATGGAATATCGATTGAACGTCGGTAGTTTTTAGCTATAACTGTAACTATGTATTAAGTCCGAGGAAATGATACCATTTTAGACTTTTCCGTTTTACGTGTGTATATATCACGAAAATAAATTCCACTACGATCTGCTCGCTGTTCGTCGTTTTATGTCCCGCATTTTATTTATCGCGTTTCATCACAATACGAAGTATTAGCTTGTGCCAAAAATCTCTTTCGTTTTATCAGGAAATATTGGGTTGGCAACTATGTGATTGCGGGTTTTGTCGTACCTTACGCCATCATCGCATTGTTGCCAACGTAGATGCGCCATATTTTCTCTTTTATTATTTTATCGAATTATGTACCATCCATTTTATTCTATCGCTACAAAATAATATAATCAGAATTGCAAATAATACTAAAATAATATAATAATACTAATAATAATAATATTAAAATAATAAAAAAAATTGCTCATCTAATTATTTTCTTACAAAATGTCAGAAATTTTTGGGATAATCTATTGGGTTGGCAACTAAGTGATTGCAGATTTTGTCGTACCACCTAATGACAAAATCCACCATCACTTAGTTGCCAACCTAATAAAAATCGCGTACAGTTTTAGCGATGCTAAAGGTATAACAGTTATCTGATGTTAGTACGTGCGAATTATTTCTTTGCAAAATTGAATGTAAAACAGATAGACGTTAATTATTAGAACATCACGTTAATTATTTCCAGTGAAGAGGAAATGCTTTTTCAGGAAAGAGAAAAACATTCCACGCTATTGAGTCCCTCCCTCGTGAATATATTCTATATATATGGAGAAATTTATTTTTCAGTGTGCAAGTCGTTCTATTTTCGTAGCAATTTCCTTGTTCACTTGTTCGATTCGTGTTTTCTCCCGAGCCACGATCTTCCAAATGCCAACTCGTACCTTCAATTTTCGACTTGTTTTTTTTCAACGAAAGTTACTCTGCACCGTATTATGTCGCC
Source organism: Bombus difficillimus (assembly GCA_014737525.1). NCBI lineage: Eukaryota > Metazoa > Arthropoda > Insecta > Hymenoptera > Apidae > Bombus > Bombus difficillimus. The sequence continues at coordinate 174,608 of JACXIT010000158.1, forward strand.
CTCTTTTACGTGTCCTCGGATTTATTTGTCCAACTGGAATCGCTTCCCCGTGCCACTTTCTTCCACATTTTGTACACCGTGGCTGCTATAACCATACAATAAATCGCGCAGACGAAAGAAACTATGAGAAAGGCAGAGACAAATATCGTATATCATCAGGCAATAGCGTCACAAACAACGTAATTTACTTTGTAGTAACTGCAATATGGATGTTTACAATTTAAAATATTAATTTTAAATACTATACATGTTTAAAATTTTAAATACTAATTTTAAATACTATACATATACATGTACATAATATGTGAAATAAGTAAAATACAATACATATACAATACAAAATACAGATACATATTTCTATTAATGTAATTTTGTTTCTCTTTTATTAGTTTTAACTGTCTTATGAGATTTACATAATTTACACGTGAAAATTGCATATATTGCGAATTGTACGTCGATACGAGATTTTCTTTAATATTTTATTATATAATAAATCGCGGAGATGGAAGAAATCATCAGAAAGGCAGAAATCATTAGAAAGAACATAATTGATACTGTGATACATACGATTATATATATTTTTACGAATACAATTTCTTTTTTCCTTTTATTAATGTCTCGTGAGATTTACGTAGTGTACATATGCAAATAGCAAATACATTACGAATTGTATATTGCCATGAGAGAATTGTGCGAGGATGTCAATATTCTAGCCGCTGGATTACGCGACATATGAAAGAGAAATATTTATTTACAGAAATAGGAATTGCATAATGCAGTCTACGTGTATAGTCTTGATAATTATGGTTGGTCCCGGGTGAATACGATTGAAGAAATAAAGGCAACATTGCAATTAGTTAACCTCAAATATTGCAATTATATTGCAAAGTTTTTATGCAAATAGATAATTTCTTAAATTTGTACAAATACTTATTTTCATAAATTTGTATTTTTATCAGTTTACTATAGTAAATAAAATCTACTTCACCTATTAAATATTATAATTACACTGCAAAATAATTATGCAAATAAATAGTCTCTCAAATTTGTATAATAATTGCATTATAAATCTACCTACTATAATAAACGAAATCTCAAATGATCATCATCTATTAAATATTATAATTAGTCTGCAAAATAATAATGCAAATAAATAGTCTCTTAAATTTGTATAATAATTGCATTATAAATCTACCTACTATAATAAACAAAATCTCAAATGATTACTTCATCTATTAAATATTATAATTATACTGCAAAATAATTATGCAAATAAATACTCTTAAATTTGTATAATAATTGCATTACATATCTACTTACTACAATAAACAAAATCTCAAATGATCCACTTCATCTATTAAATACTATAATTAGACTGCAAAATAATTATGCAAATAAATAGTCTCTTAAATTTGTATAATAATTGCATTATAAATCTACCTACTACAATANAACAAAATTGAAAATGACCCACATCATCCACTAAATATTACAATTAGTCTGTAAAATAATTATATAAATAAATAGCCTCTTAAATTTGTATAATAATTGCATTATAAATCTACCTACTATAATAAACAAAATCTCAAATGATTACTTCATCTATTAAATATTATAATTATACTGCAAAATAATTATGCAAATAAATACTCTCAAATTTGTATAATAATTGCATTATAAACCTACCTACTATAATAAACGAAATCTGAAATGATCATCATCTATTAAATATTATAATTAGTCTGCAAAATAATAATGCAAATAAATAGTCTCTTAAATTTGTATAATAATTGCATTATAAATCTACCTACTATAATAAACAAAATCTCAAATGATTTACTTCATCTATTAAATATCGTAATTAACCTACATCGTAATTGCAAAATAGTGATACAAATATTAGATAATCTCTTAAATTTGTTTAGCAACTGTACTACCTATCTACCTACTATAGTACATTACTACGCATTACCATCTCATTACCAAAGTGTTATTTTGCTTTCGCTAAGCTCGACGAACAACCTGGTCGTCAAGGGCCAAAACGTCGTAATTTCTCGTCCATCGTATTCAACGTCGAAACATTGCCCTCGTTATCGCGAACGCTTTTGCTTGAACCTAACCTAATTCTCGTCAGCCAAAGCAATTAAAACGTCAGACACTCTAGCGATCTCGTGTCAAAGGCCACCGCCTCCAACTAACGCGTCTTCGATGACAAAGATACCGCAAGGACGCGTTCTACGTTGGTCGTATCGTACGTATCCATATTTCATATCATTGTACATGGCAACGTACACGCGGTGACGTCTTCAAACTGACGTGATTATTATCTCTTTGTCTACGTAGCTGTCTAATCGATAGCATTATGCAGCAACGTTTTTGCTTCGAGCTTCAATTCGGCCTGGTTTCACGAGCTCAGCGGACTCGCTCGTTTCCGCAAAGCAAAGGCTCAGCATCAGCCTCCGCGAGATCCTCCACTCGTTTTCGATACAAATTGTCTCATAGTCCGAAATTACGTGGAAAAAAGGTTAGGTTATTAATCGAGTTTCTTTTTTATTTTTCCCGAGCTTTGGTTTGCTGGATAATAACGTGTATCGTGAAGCTTCTTGGGCTATTTGAGTGGAGAACTTTTTAACTGGCAAGGGGAAAGTTTGGCAACTGGAGAATTGAGAAAAGTTTGAAACTTGGCAAATGTAGCTCATGAGATGCTAAGGAGGAAACAATTTTATCTGAACAGTGGAACGGTCCTAAGGGTGAAAATTCCACACCGAAGAAATCTTGACTTTTCATGTTATAATAAATACTTTAGAAAGTATGTGAAATAGGAGGGAAAAGTTGAATTAAAAGTTGTAATCCCTTTTACGTAAATTTCTATGTTTATTAAATAAATTTCTATTAATAAATTCTTATTTTTATATTTCTATTAATAAATTATTCTATTAATAAATTTTTATTTCCACGTAATTTTCTGAAGCTGCTTGTAGATACATAAACGTTACGTATAATATTATATAATAAATAATAAATAATAATATATATAATAGTACTACGTATAATAAATATAACAAGATTTTTAATCACGCGAATATTTCTGTCCTAATTATTTTTTCGCAGAAAACAAAGGAAAGAAGAAATACTTTGTTTCATATTATATGTACAATTTTTTCATAATAATTATTTATATGTTTTTATTTGATCATTTTATTTCACCTCGACCTGGAAATACTAAAAAACGTGTTAAAGTTTACGAATATATTTTAGTTTTCATTAAAATTGCAACTTAAACAGCGAATTGTAACTGCTTTATGCGCATGACGAGTATATTCGTCGTAGCAGAAAATGTTGCCATTTCTTCATTACGAGTATATTTTAATTTCCCAGACGCTTGGTTTCTGAGAGAAAATAAATTTTAAAAATTTGCCGCTTGTGCCAGCTCGATTTTTAATTAAATACGTTGGAACGTTGTTTTTTATAAACTTTATCTTCAGCCTCGGAAGAACAAATTTTATTCTACATTTTTTCTTATTTTCACACAAAAAACGTTATACTTATTTTACAAGAACACTTACATTACACATACACATCTATCGTCCTCGAGAAAAATGTCCAGCTAATAACGAACACCCTGTATATGAAAATCGAAGGAAAAACACTTAGCAGCTAGTCAGGTGTGCCACTAAAACCTCGCACTTGAACCACTTGCAGCTGTGTTGCAACTATCACAAAGCAGCAAGAAATTGAGCGAAAGTTTGAAACTTTCTGACGAAGAACCTCTTATCCTACATTTTCTGTACAAATCTCACGACTTCCATCAATCATTCTAAATATGCTGCGCGACCTCGATTACCAATAGCAATAAAACTGTCCACTTGTAACACATCGAAACGAGCCCCTGTCGACCACCATAAATCTCGTCGAACAGCGTCAAATGTCTACCGATAGGCTGCGATATTCCAATAAAATATGGCCGATTTGGCTCGTTGAATATCTTTTATCGGCCGATAAATTTCACCGATTTATTACGAGCACATTGTCGTGTTTAGTTTATCGTATTGAAGGATCGTGATTGACAATTAGCTGCAGATTGGGTTATTCCGGTTTATTTTTTATTTATCTTACAACGATAATGGTGTTTAATGGTGTTTCATGGTCAATTATGGTTTGAAGCGCACAATATGAATTAACATTTTACCGACTGATAGCCTATTAATCGACTTTCTGTCGCCAATAATCTTTCTCATTATTTGAGCAGTATTTTGTTATTTAGTACTAAGGTACATTGCTCAGTTGCGTCGGTTGCGTTGCTTCGTAAGCTCCCACAGTTTTAAACCAATTTAAAAAAACGTATCGTTCGTGATGAACGAAAAGAATGGTATTCTAGAGCCTAACCAGAACAATGGCGGCGCCAGGGAGAATCTGCGCCTGAGTTTCCGGTCGGACGTGCGTATGCTGTTGAATCGTTAGCGGTCGGTAAAGTGTTAAGATGTAACCGACGCTCAATTTACGCGAGTCTGTTTCTTACGTGGTAAATTGCATTTCACGAGGCAGTTTTTGTGCGCAGCCAGAAAATATATTTTTCTTTTATTTAAAAGTGAAAACGTCCAACGAACCTTAAAATTTCGACAAGATTCAATGAAATGTCGTAGCAACGATATCAGCAAATTTAGGAAAACTTGGTGAAAGAAAAGATTGAGAAGGAATTGTGTGAGGAAATGAAGATTGAGGACGAAAATGACGTCGAACTTGCAAATATTTCAAGCGATGAAGATGATACGTTCGTAGCAATTTTAAAAAGAAAATATTGAGTGTTTTGAATTAGGACAGCGACACTGATATGGAATAAAGTTTGTTTTTCTCTTTGAAACGTCATTCGAACAAACTTCATTTTCGTGATTTACATAAATCAGGCGTAAAATTACATAAATTAAATTAGTTTGTTTTTGAAATATCATTATTCTTTTCTATTAAAAATGTATTTCTAAAACTTACACGTACCAGCTTCTGTTTTTATACTAATTTATTTTCTCTTTTTATACTGACAAATTCCATTTTCGCGGTTCACATAAATCAGGTGTGTAATTAAGCGATGGAAGCTAATGTAAAGTTTCGCAATTACGTTGTTAATTACGTCGTAATCGTCGATAATTGACGATTGCTGGCAGAAAATGCTGTCCAGCGACGAGAAACTAGTTTTTCAACAGCGAAAGAAGACTTGTGCATCGATCTAGGTCAAATTCATGAAAGAGGAAAGTGTATCTGTAGATGTGAAGCACGTTAGTGCCATCTTTCGTCTCAGTTCTAAAGAAAACTCATTCGTTCCATTCGTTTTGGGCAGATGGCATAAACAAAAGCCAAGAAACAATTGATTAATGTTTATTGGCTCTTTGATTTGATTTCTACAGAGGTTACGTTACGAAACACATCTTCTAGCGTTATTAATAAACGAACTACAGATTTTTAGTTTTTGTACTTTTCATATTACATAGGTTTCGCGTATTTTACATAAACCACGTAAATAAACATGTTACAAATTTATTTCTAATTCCAGCAAATTTTATTAATCTATTAGCAGCAATGCATGATTCTCGATACTTTTGTGTATAATAATCATCGTACAATCAGTTTATCAGTTCGTGCGAAGTATAAGCGGGACAAAAAAATCCTTTAATACCTTTAAGAGACGTACACAACAGCGGTCAATCGCGTAAAAGTGGATTTCCAATTTATGTCACGCGATCAACAAATAGGAAAAAGATTTCGTCGTGTTCGATGAAGAAATCTTGGTTACCACTCGACATTGAAAATTTCAAGAATTCTGCAAGGTAGATACATCCATAGAATTTTGTTTAATTTAAAAAATTGAAATATGTACACCAGTTAGGTTTCATGACGTCTAGCGATCTCCTTCGGTGTGTAAATTAATTCTTCCACGTGAACGAGATCACTTTGCGACTTAAACGACCTTGGAAAACCTGTTGTTATTTATCGTAACGCAAATTCTCATAACTGGACTGCGGATTTTTGTTGTTATTTTTATTAACGTAACCGCAGAGGTGGAACCTACGCGAACATTCATCTCACCCATTAGATGTCATAACAACTGCTTCACTTTGAAGGAGTTTCTTATATTTTCGCATGTTACGCGCACTTTGTGCGTTCTTGCAGCTTTTGAATCTTCTCCAAATGCATAAAAATCCGCAGTGTAACGATAACTATAAGGTTGGCAATTAAGTGATTGCGGATTTTGTCATTACCAGCTAATGAATCTAACCTAAACCTAACCTAACCTAAAAAAATTACCAATAAATGTAGGTACACGTATGAATGTGATTCATATTTCGTAAATATCAATGTAATACGTATGTATGTGTATGTATGTGTAGGTATTTTACATTTTGCAATTTATCTTATTCTATTTATATTTCTTTTACATATTTGCGTTTTATATTTATCCTATTCATATACACAGTGTATGTATTCCACACTATTTGCCATTCACCTTACGTAATGTCACATATTTTCTAATTATAATTTATAATATATATAATAAATTGAATATTCGGGCACGTTTCAGCTGAGTAAAAATCTACGGTTTAGTAGCCATATTCTGTCTTCAAATTTCTTCTTCTGCTTCTATTTAAATTGTTCTGTGCATATGACACGTTTCCTACGTATAGGTTGAACATTTCGACACGATCTGACTGCATAAAAATCAGCATCGTATTAATAACAATTTACAAAGAGCAATCGCGCTATTTAAAACATTTTCTTCGCAATTCTTCACAATTTCTGTGCTAAAGTAAAGGGAAATTGTTCAATTTTCACACTTGCACCGTTTCTGATAATTAAATTAAATTAAAATTCGGATAATCACGTCAACTGTGACGCTGCCTATCTAAAACAGAAAAAAGAAGAAAGAAAAACACTGAATCGATAATTTGATAATTACAATGTTCGTTATTTATTCTCTCGGCCGTTCGTGGAGTTGGCGCTCTTTTTACGCGCACGTAACACGTGCCACGAACACACAGTTTCCGTGGCAAATTTGCTCGCGTGTACGTTAACAAAATTTTGCGTACGCGCCTTACGCTTAGTTCAACAAAACTTTCGCTAGAAACTTTCGTGCTTTTCATATGCCTGGCAAAAGTTAGCGTACTGAAATCCCAAACTAAATTTCCATGCAAGTACTTACGTAGCGAACGAGTGAAATTCTACTATTGGGCTGGCAACTAAGTGATTGCGGATTTTGACATTGGTAGTAATGACAAAATCCGCAATCACTTAGTTGCCAACCCAATATTTTATTTCAATTCTTGGCTTTTTAATTAGTTAAGAAAAAATACATATATATATTTTTTTATTACCAACTATTTGCAAAATCTAATGCGAATATTTCTTTTGCAATTTTTTTAGGCTATGCTCGTTGACCTTGACGCGGCTGGTGATTTTACGGCCATTAGGCTCCGATTTAACGTCGATTAGCATCGCCGTGAAGATGCAGAGCTCGAAGAGGACGTTGCGCTCCAACGAGATGGCCATCCCAACCGGTGGCATGTTGGACACCGAGCTGGAGCTGCAATTCGCGCTTCAGTATCCGCATTTCCTCAAGAGGGACGGCAACAAGCTGCTGATACAACTGCAGAGGAGAAAACGCTATAAAAATCGCACGATGCTCGGGTACAAGACACTAGCCGAGGGAGTTATCAATATGGCTCAGGTAAAAAGCAATTTTCGATCTACAACTGCATTCGATAAGCACGTTCTATTCGATAAATACACGAGCATACAATAAATACAAGACACAGGAGAATATTCTTTTCGAATATCTTCGTTTTATGTGTTCTCGCTACGACCTTCCTATCAGCGAGAAAAAAATTATTTTCGTCGTTTGAAATTTCCTTTGTTTGATCGTCTCGTGTCGGCTGCGACGGCCTACGTTTCGCTTTTTCTCTCACTGATTCTTTGTAACGAGCCGTACAAGTTCTCGTGTGTCTTTGAAATCGAAACTGGTATCATTTACGTTCAAACGACGTCCCAGCTTATCTGTTGGTTCTATTTCTACGTCGACCAAACTGGCACAGAACAAATGCTGTTTTTCTTTGTTATTTATTTTTCTACGAGATCAGAGGCATCTACGGCTGCTTTAGCACACGTTGAAGAAACGCGTAAAAGAAGTGGCAGTACTGCAAATCGATTAACACTAGAACTACCGATAGTTAACACGAAACTATTTCTACCAAAACCAGTGAAAATGACTGATTTTTAAAAAATACGTAATGATAGAATATTTTTATATTCATTGATTTATTACGTTCTTACAGAAGCAATTCCATGTTATGTAGTACATTTTTGCTATTTTTAATCCATCTGGGACTATGTTCCCTAAACAGGGTTGCCATATTTATAAAATCGTAGAATCAGTCATTTTGGCTGGTGCGATATTTCTAACGTTGGCATCTAGCGATCTAGCGATTATTCTGGAATTTTCCTAATAACTGACATCGTATTGAATGATACGCAGTAAAAATTTAAAAAACGTGTGGCAAGTTGTAGAAAACGAGGAAACTAGTTAATTGGGCTTCGATAAACAGATTGCAGGACTCTTGTACACTTTGACAACTAGCAACCATTTTCACTGATATTGGTGTAAGTAGCCTTCATACAAAGTTATTTTCAGTTTGAATACATAAAAGGCAAGATAAAATTCATTATATTATTCCTTTAGTTATTGTTGCGAATATCATTACATCATTGCGGGAAAAAATATAACATGAAGTAGGAATTTTAAAGTAAAATTGTAAAACCAGACAATTTGACAGGTGTGGTAGTTCTAGTGTTAATTTGCAAAACGAAGAAAATATATTTTTTTAATGTGCATCAATTGAACCATCTTCTTTCAAACAGTTTTATTCTTATTTACTGTTGCAATGATATATATATATATATATATATATATATATATATATATATATATATATATATATATATATATATAATACGTAGTATTAAATTTAAAACGAAGAATTTGTAAAAAGTATTCTACTGTGCACAATCTGACAAATGATTTTTCTATTCCATAATCCACATAAGAAATTCATTTAGTCGATAAACCAATAAATGCAAGTCGATAAATAATCGAGTAATCCTCGAAAACCTAAATTATAATAATTATATTTATAGTAAATAGCTATCGTATTAAAATTTATCAAAATCACTATATATATATATATATAT
>JACXIT010000158.1:184875-237947 GCA_014737525.1 Bombus difficillimus
TAACAAAGTAACAAAGTAACAAAGTAACAAAGTAACAAAGTAACAAAGTAACAAAGTAACAAAGTAACAAAGTAACAAAGTAACAAAGTAACAAAGTAACAAAGTAACAAAGTAACAAAGTAACAAAGTAACAAAGTAACAAAGTAACAAAGTAACAAAGTAACAAAGTAACAAAGTAACAAAGTAACAAAGTAACAAAATATAAATTAAAAAATTAAAGTGCAGAAAACCAGCAATGAGAAAAGTACTGTAAAAATGTGTTCTTAAATGCTTCCGTTTAGATCAATTACGATTCACAAAACAGTTGCAACCAACGTCAGAAAATGATTTATAGCATTCGATTAAACTCTCTAGCGTCTGTAAAGCGAAGGATTTGTAAAAAGTATTCTACTGTGCACAATCTGACAAATGATTTTTCTATTCCATAATCCACATAAGAAATTCATTTAGTCGATAAACCAATAAATGCAAGTCGATAAATAATCGAGTAATCCTCAAAAACCTAAATTATTATTATTACATATATATATATACAGTAAATAGCCATCGTGTTAAAATTTATCAAAATCAAACACATTTTCGATATTCTCGTAAGTACGTACCTAAACATTTCATTTCTCGTTAAAATGAAAATTGTTTAAATACGTATTGTTCCCTATGGGGTTTCAAGGTTTCCAACGAATTTATCGTCCATTTACAGTATCTGTACCGTCAACATCCTCTTCGAGGTAACAGCCTCTCATACTTAAACCCTTCAATAACATAATTATTCTCGTACACGATCGTTTCTCCACGTATTCTAGTTCTTCTCGTCAGCTTCAAAATTAAAAAGAAAATCCACACTCCAACTAACTACTCGGTGTCAACGTCTTCGGCATCCTAGCCTCTCTTCGGCGTATCATTCTGTAAATTCAGATTCGTCCACCTGAAACAAAAGCAGTCGGCTGCCACGCGACTAGGCCGGAAAAAAGCAACTCGTTTCTCATTGAACTGTTACACCTGCGTGCATGCACAGGTTCTCCAGAAGCAGATGGACCTGGAGCTGGAGCTAGTGTCTGACAAGGCGGAGAAGTACGGCGGCCACTCGGTTGTGTTAGCCCGCGTCAGCGTGGTCGCGCTCAGCTCCCAGCCGGTCGACCAGGACAAAAGACTGATGAACGACCCGAACGAGAGGCTCTGCCCCGAGTATAGCGACGAGGAGGAGGAGTTCAGCTCAGAGGGCGAAGCGGAAGGCAGCGACAGCGAGCCAACTCTTGAGATGGGACACAGACGAAAGACCCGGGCGAAGATTCCGCCCAACGCCAGGGTACGTGAATTGAATTACATACGTAATTTGTTTCTTTGTTTGTGTATGATGAATGTATCATTAATATGTATGTTGTCTACCACGCGAATTTTATTGGGTTGAACGGAAAGTTTCGCTTTTACAGCCAAACTGGAGGATGTGTTCTCTCCTTTACGTGTGTCGTTTTCGATGAATGTGTGCATCAATTCCTTACGATGTTGCACCAGTTTTTGTCCCACCAATGTGGTCTTGCGTTGTTTTGGTAAACCATTCGTGAACTTGTGCCAGGGCAACAGGAAACAAGTACTTCCAAAGATGATTGTTTCATTTTCTGCAATTGACTGTTGACTAATCAACAATGTCAGATTACAATTAAATTAACTTGAGATTAATACCTCAAACACTTGCGTTGTTTTAGTGAACCATGTGTGAACTTGTACGAGGCCAACAGGAAACAAGTACTTCCAAAGATGATTGTTTCATTTTCTGCAATTGACTGTTGACTAATCAACAATGTCAGATTACAATTAAATTAACTTGAGGTTAATACCTCAAACACTTGCGTTGCTTTGGTGAACCATGTGTGAACTTGTACGAGGCCAACAGGAAACAAATACTTCCAAAGATGTCCTTTTCATTTTCTGCAATTGACTGTTGACTAATCAACAATGTCAGATTATAATTAACTTGAGGTTAATACCTCAAACTCTTGCGTTGTTTTGATGAACCATGTGTGAACTTGTGCCAGGCCAACAGGAAACAAATACTTACAAAGATATCCTTTTCATTTTCTGCAATTGACTGTTGACTAATCAACAATGTCAGATTATAATTAACTTGAGGTTAATACCTCAAACTCTTGCGTTGCTTTGGTGAACCATGTGTGAACTTGTACGAGGCCAACAGGAAACAAATACTACAAAGATGTCCTTTTCATTTTCTGCAATTGACTGTTGACTAATCAACAATGTCAGATTATAATTAACTTGAGGTTAATACCTCAAACTCTTGCGTTGCTTTGGTGAACCATGTGTGAACTTGTACGAGGCCAACAGGAAACAAATACTTCCAAAGATGTCCTTTTCATTTTCTGCAATTGACTGTTGACTAATCAACAATGTCAGATTACAATTAAATTAACTTGAGGTTAATACCTCAAACACTTGCGTTGTTTTGGTGAACCATGTGTGAACTTGTGCCAGGCCAACAAGAAACTAGTACTTTCAAAGATAATTGTTTCACACTCTACAGTTAACTGTTGACTAATGAACAATACCAGGTTACAACTGAATTGAATTAAAGTTAATATACATTGTTTAAACACAGATTCATCTTGCTACGAAAACAGAAACGAACTTTCTGATCAACCCAATAAATATTTTCCGCCACAGTAAATTGTAGTACACCTACTACATTACATTATTTCATTTTTCAATGAGTAATGTTCAAAAATCTAATTAGTTTTACTTTGCTATGCATCGACCAAGTATCCAGCGATTGTTCTACAATTTTGATTATAGTAACAAAGGTGCATACAATTTTCTGATTTACTATGTGCCAAATATAATTCATCCATGGATTTATAAATATCCTGAATGAGTACATATTTATTTCCAAGAATTAAAAAATGCATTAACGAAAACAGGACAATAGTTATTAGCTAAGATATAATCCTGTCGAAGAAATGAAAATATTTTAATATTATAACCAGGCTATAAACTTTTATACACAATTAAAATTATCAAAAATATAATTAAAAAAGTATAATAAATAAGACAATTGAACAAAAAATTGTTCTTCACCTACCAAATTTTGTAGAAATCACTATACTCTGTATATTTAATATATATTTTCATATATGTACTCTGTGCAATTTTGTACAAATTTTCTATAAACCCATAAAAATCCATAGTTCAATTACAATCATTCGATATAACGTTCTAATATTATATGAACATTAAAACAATAATAATTTCTTTCTCCCAACTATACAAGAGCATACGAACCAAACAAATCTTAATTAAACAACATTAAAGAAATTGCTGCGATAAACGTCAATGCAAATAAGCAGATATTCATCATCAATAGAATCATCAATAGAATTATCTTTATTCTTGCAGCAAAGGAATCTAAAGCAGAAATTCATAGCTCTGCTGAAAAGACGGTTCAGGGTATCCGAGGACCTCGATCAAGATCAAGAGGAGATCGGGCAAAAGCTGTCAGGTAAGTACACATACATCAACTGCTCCTATCCTAAAACACAAAAGCCACGTGAAAAATTCTGCCAATGTTTCACCGATCGTCTTATTGATTATTTTATAGACTCGTTAACTGGATTTGTTAAAGGGGCAGAAATGGAAATCGAGGAACTGTTCGACGAACTGGAAAATTTTTCAGACAGTGGCCCCGAATTGGACACGATGTCCGTCAGTAGCACGCCCAAGCCGTCCCTGCGCCCTTTCTTCAGCTCTAGTCGATCGCTTCTCGCTCCTCCTCACTCCGGTAAGTGAATCGCTTTCGTTCGTCCAAACATTGTTGAGTATTGTAGATTTTGTGATCATGTGAATCTCGATTGGCAAATACGAGTTGCTCGATACGACGATCAGTGCGGCGTAAAGAACAGTGGAGCGAAAAGAGAGAAAAAAGCAGCAGGTGTACATAACGCGAGACCTGTACAGATCGGTCTAATTGTTGCCTCTGTTGAAATAGTTGCGCACACGGTAAGGAACACTGTGGTTATATGGTGACATTTGACGAGTGTTACCTATGTTTCCATTTTGCTTCTGCTAGAAAATGAAAAGACAAGAACACCTTCTACATGTAGAGAAAACGACCTAGAGGAACGATTATCTTCATTTATTTATTTATCTATTTCTAATTACTTGTTTGAGCAATGTAATCGCTGTTGATATCTAATTCCCTGTCTTGCAGTCTTTTCGTAGTTGTGTCGTAGGCGTAGGACAAGAGTTCGCAATTCTAACAAGCCTAGCGATCGCAGCAAACAGGTAGAATATTTATTTAGAAGCATTCGACGTGAAATTTTGATATTCTACAAAAGTATATTACACAAAATGCTTGACACGAGTATCCTAATTGTCTCTTTTTATGGATTGTCTGAAACCTCAGCGCAGGTTTATCAAAGAACCCATGTACCCAGGAGTGTGTAATTATAAAAGTTAGGAAACTTGATATAATATTGTAATATTGCTAGACAAATAATTCCTAGAAGAAATATAGCAAAGTAGTTCTTCTATACAGTACACTGTGAAGTCTTAATAATTGACATTAAATTATTACCATATACTAAATATTATTAGTAAATTATATTCAAGTTTTCATATTAATCCTCCTTTCTAGTATTCGTTATTAATTAAAATCTTCCAACGCTAATTCGAATATCCCAAATAATATAATTTAATCGAAATATCTGTAAACATTTCATTTGTACTTAGAGCAATAGCATTGCAGTCCCAGGTCCCAGAAACTTTCCAAATTATTTACCATCGTCCGTGATTGTTTCTTCGTTCGTTTGAATACCACAGATTCGAAATACGACTAGCAATGTTGAAATGCAACATGAGTAACGAACCGACAGATATCGCACGTTGCGTACCGATCATTTAGACAGAAACGATTGAGCAAAAATAGAAGCGTAAATGTTGTTTCGTTGCCAATACGGATTCAGATCTGTTTAACTAAGTGAAAGTCTGGTGCGTTGGCTTTGCATTGTTGCATGTTACGATTCGGTAGTAGTAACCAACGAGGAGACCGGAAACACTGCTGCGACAGCCATAGGTCAGCAGAGCGCAGGTCAGCCAGCTAAAGAGAAACAGCGTATCGGACACACCACTCCAGGTATGTAGAAGCACACCGGATCGTTGCGATTTCCAAGGACAAATTATCCCTGGATCGTTTTTCTTTTTTTCTTTTTTATTTTTCCTTTTGTTTTTAAGAATCTTTGCTTCGCCGCCGAAAGAGCATGCCTGCGTGAATTTGAACAGCATGATACGTCTTTCTTTCATTTTTTTCATTGACCTTCCCGCGACGATTTTGCTGCTCATTGGCCAAAGAGTAGATCGAACGAGTTGATTCGATTGTAGATCTTTCGCCGTTATTTTTTTTCTTTTGGAATTTTCGTGCTGTCGTGGCTATGAAAATGTGCTTGGTAGCGGAAATTATGTTATGGTTAAAGATATATTTTGTACTTGACACGACAAGGAGCACGATAGTTGGTGATTTTCGGTAATTATGTAATCGGTCAAATTGACGTTTTAACGTGTAACGTGTTTCGCGAGGGTAATTTTGTTTTTATAGAAACAGGGCAATTTTTCATATCAAGTGGAAGATTTATGTCGATTGGTTGCAGTGTAATCGCATATTAATATTATACACATATATATACGTATCTGACAGCACGTACACTTTTGTAGTGTAAAACGCAACTCATTAACGACGTACTTCTTTCCTCTCTCCTTACGAATAATAAAATCAGTTGGTCAATTATTTCTCTAATTACTCAAAATTAACCTATTTGAAATTTACTTTCATTTTCAAAATTAAAACATTTGTAATTATCTCTAAAAAAAAAAAAAATTTCTTTTTAAAATAGAAGGCTATAATACACTATTTCTGTTTTTCAATTAACCATACCAAGAAATATTTACAACAATGAAATATTCCGAATCTAGAGGCAGAACTATACATTATTCGAAAAAACGTTTCCAACAGAATTTGCTTCGTTTCGAGGGTGACATCTCGCGATGGTTGCAAATCTTATGTAGGTGGACGTGCTTTCGAGATTTCAAGCTGATCTTAGCTCTTCTAAAGGGAACCATGCACTTTCTTGTACACCGTTCGATACAGTTTTTAATTCTCTACAAAAAAGTATTATACAATTTTAGTCTCGTAAGACTCGTTATGTGAAAGACAAGGGAAGATAACATGGTGCTCTTACGTTCGCCTTTTCCGTGTCTCCCATACGCTGCACCCAACGAAGTTAACATTGCAATATCTTTCAAACTGTCCATTTTCGGATACAAGTAGCTAGATACTTTTTTGTAGAGAATTAGAAGCTGCATCGAACAACTGTGAAAAAAATATATAGTTTCATTTAAAGGGACAAAGGTCACCTTGAGATCTCGGAAACGCCTGTACCGAGGCAAATCTGCTGGTCATCGTGAGACGTCCCACTCGAAACAGAACAAATTTTATCTGACAGATCTTTTCCAATAATTTATTCATCATTTATAAATAATTTACTTGGTATTTAATGAAATTAATATTTGCGTGGGTCGGTTCAAAGTTACTCGTCCAGTAGCATGTTTTGAACGTAGAGAGGAAGAAGTAGACGAATAATTAAAATTAGACAATCGCGCTAGTATCTGGCCAACGTGTATTTAGTCAGTTTTGGCTTATTGTTAGTTGGCAGACTGAAACATGTAGCTACATATGGCGGTGTACGCAATTTTGTAGATTGCAGAAGGAACTCGAGCGCGTGAATGACCTCTTGCTAACCGACAGAAGCTTGCTGTTTCGTGATCAAAGATACGAAACTCGGTAATTAGATGTCTATTAGTTCCACCGTACACCAGCAATGATCGTTCAATGTGCAATTTCTTTCTCGTAGTACCTATACACTACCAGCTAAAATCACAGTCAGCCTCGATAATTTCATCACTTTTCACTGCGACACTGGACGTTTCAGTATCACACAACAAATGATCCAAAAAGAAAAACCTTTTCGAACCGACTCCTTCGTATCCTGGCTCACTTCTTTTCTGTCCTTTAGAAAACACAAACGAACGAAGCATTCGGTGGAAAAACGATCAACAGTCGTCAAACCGAGTAACAAAATAATTCGATGTCAAAAATAGGTGCGAGGAAAAAGTATTGAGTTGCATCCTCAAAAAAGACAATTTTTGTACTCCGCTGTTGCATATTGATCGGCGCGGACCAAATTAATTATCAGGCGAACGTACGCTAATCGGAACGAGTTATCCCATTTGGTTGTTTATTAATAAATTAACATCGCAAAATTACGTTCGTTTTTGCGCCGAATGCTCTTCTTTCATCATCACATAATCGATCAAAGTGATTTCATGCTGCATATAATATATCGAAATTATTCTATTGCTCTTAACCAGTCAGCTGTAGGACGAGTATACTCGTCCAACTGCAATATTCCGTAACATAGAATGAAGTTGTAACGAAACGACAGTTTGATTTTGTCATTTTATCACCGACACGCCCCGTCATAATACGAATTATTGCCATTTCTTCATGACGAGTATACTCGTCAGAAACAGCTGACTGGTTAAGAACCTTCGTATTCCCATTATCCTTGCGTCGTACGCGATCAGCACGTTGACAAGGAAGCCCTCGATCGTGGTAGACGTTAGAACATACCTGTAAGACCGATAATGATATATTTGTAAGGAAATGAGATGGAAATAAACGTTTATCTACCATCTGATCTCTTTTGTAGTCATTTTTGTTTGCTTCCGTGACATAATGAAAATCCAGTTCGATTTCTCTCAATGATAAAAAAGAAAAAAAGGAAAGAGAGCGGGCAGACCTCTCTTCCCTCGAATCGAACGTCCAGATCGTTGCTGCAGAAGAGATTATGTTAATCGTGTGTCTGTGTGCCTTTTATACGCCTGTCTATACGTAGCGAATTTAAACAAAAGCGAAAAGCATATTGCAACACCAAAAACCCTGCCCGCTGGCCTCTCTCTTTCTACCTCTCTCTATCTACTTGTACGTACGTATCTCTTTTTATACTATGAACTATATTTTTACATCTATCGCTGTCTCTCTTCTTTTACTAACTCTACTTGTTTCTTACTCTCTCTCTTTCTCTCTGTCTCTCTCTTTCTATCTATCTATCTCTGGTCGCTGTACCGATTAACACGCCACACGTTCGATTGCGAGTGTTCTTGAAGCTTCACTGATCTTCTTAACGAATAGAAGCGAAAGAAAAGAAAAGAAAAATACATGTCCGACTGTCTCGAATCACGAACGCCTGTTGCCCGTTGCATTTTGCGCGCAGATTCGTGTGGTGTATCCTTTTCCATTGATACGTTTTAGTAAGTTCTCTTATATATATATTATACATAATATCTATGTACGTACATATTGGGTTGTTCAACTAAGTGGTTGTGGATTTTATCAATACTGCTGATTTTCGCTCTTCTAAAGGGAACCATGCACTTTCTTATACACCGTTCGATACAGTTTTTAATTCTCTACAAAAAAGTATTATACAATTTTAGTCTCATAAGACTCGTTGTATGAAAAATAAGGGAAGATAACATGGTGCTCTTACGTTCGCCTTTTCCGTATCTCCCGTATGCTGCACCCAACGAAGTTAACATTGCAATATCTTTCAAACTATCCATTTTCGGATACAAGTAGCTAGATACTTTTTTGTAGAGAATTAGAAGCTGCATCGAACAACTGTGAAAAAAATATATAGTTCCATTTAAAGGGACAAAGGTCACCTTGAGATCTCGAAAACGCCTGTACTTGTCATTAGGTGGTATTGACAATATCCGCAATCACTTAGTTACCAACTCAATACATCGGTTTAACAGAAGAGCGACGCATCTGGAGAATCATCGATTATTGGATATTCGGGAAACTATCGCTCCTGAGGGAATCTCGCCTGCTATTTTGCAGGAATATTTAGTAAATGTTGTTTAAATATTAAAATAGTTATTATATATAATTATAATAATACGATTATAGTAACGCAGTTATCGATTGCTTTAATCATTTTTTAATTGCAATACACATAAACGGTATGTCATATGGAGACCTGCGAAGTATACTAATTTTTAGCTACACGCAGTGACGAATACGACCTTTTGAGAATATGATAATCGTTTCAATTGCTCGTGTGAATCAAATTTGGAAAAGTGTAGCCCGGCTAAATGGGCGTTTGTCAAACCAACTGATAGAAAATGAATATTTACGTTCAGAGATCCCTTGGCTAATCTGTCGGAGTATGAAATTCAATTAGGCGATGAATATGAACTTCGTGCGTAGCAATTAACCAGTTAGCCGCGTTTCACGAGTATACGCGTGAAAAAAAGAACTTCAAATGATCAACTTTGCAGACGTCCTCTGCTTTTATAGTTTGAACATATTGGAGCTGCAATGATAATGAGAAGAAATTGCTTTATCGCTGAATGGTTGAGCAATTGATAATTTCGAATTTGGATCAGGTTCTCTGGAAATCCAGGATTTCCATTAAAATTCGCCTAAATGTCTCTTGATCTTCATTTAGCGGTGTCGCACTTCTGGCAAACTGACAACACGCGTACAATGTATCGAATCGAGCCATCGCGTCGATTAATTAAACGCGTAGTGTACGTTAGTACAACGATTCGTTTGAACGCGTTAATAGAGCCGTCTGTGTGTGTGTGTGTGTGTGTTTCTCTGCGAGTTAATCGATCACGCATTAATCAATTGCCACGTACGTTATCGATCGTAAAGTTGGGGCCATAATCGACGAGTGAGAAGAGCAACTTGATTCGCCTAAATCTAATCTAATTTGCTAATAAATTGCAGAATGGAGGGAAATGTGGTAGTGTTTTCTTAAAGAAAAATTCACCTCTTTATTCGCAAATTCTTTTCTACTATCAAACTAGTAATTTCAAATGAATATTAAACCGAGATATCGCTCAGATATTCTCTACGCGTAACCCACATCTTCTCCCTCTTCTGGGACAAGATGAAGAAATAAACGAAATAGGAATTTACAAATTGTGTCTCGAATTTACGGTCGGTAACGCGCGGGTAATTTCCTGCGATTAGGCAAATGTACCGCGACGAGGAGTAATGAAATTTCGTTGCAGAACGTGGCGTGGATAGGCAAAGTGACGATAGTTCCCGAAGAGCGGACAGCGACTCGCACCCGGAGAATTGGACGGATCACGAGGCGAACGATCCGCCGAATTACGTGACGGGCTCGCCGCCCAAATCGGAACAACACAACAAGGCCGAGAACACCGACAAACGGAGCAGGCTTTTTACTCGCGACAGAGGCGTGCCGGCCACCAATAAGTCCAAAAAGCATAGCCTCAGTGTGGACCTGAAGCCTCCTGCCGACTTGAATAGCTCGGAGGTATATGGAAAATTCGATCGTACACAGCATATCGTATCGTATATAGTGTACAGTATCGCTGCTAGAATTACACTATACACTATGTACACTATATATACTATACACTAAGTACACGATGCACTATATACACTAACTACTGTGTACACTATACACTATGCACATTATGCACTATATACACCATGTCCACTATGCACTATATACACCATATAGACTATGCACTATATACACCACGTACACTATACACTATGCACTACATACACTGTATAATATGTACACTATACAGTATGTACACTATGCATTATATACACTGTACACTATGTACACTATACAGTATGTACACTATGCACTATATATGCTGTATACTATGTACACTATACAGTATGTACACTATGCGCTATATACACCATGTACACTATGCAATGTATAATATGTACACTGTACAGTATGTACACTGTGCACTATATACGCCATGTACACTATACACTATGCAGTATATACACTATACAGTATATACACCGTATACTATGCACACTATGCACTACATACACCATGTACATTATGCACTGTGTACAGTAGTGTATCAGTGCTAGTATAATATATACGCTATACTACTATTGATCTACTATTTATCTCTTATTTATCTGGTAATCTTGAAACATTTCGCTCGTACGTCAAGCTGGAAACGCGCATTTAAAACGGGCCACGTATTGTTTCAGCCGAGGAAAGCCTTGGTCGAGCAATTAAGCCGGGTCTTACCGGATGACAGTTTGCCGGACGCTGTGTCGTTGGTGTCGCTGGCTGATCCTGGCGCGGCTGTGCTGGCCACGAGACTTCAAGAGAGAAACCACAGGGTCCTGACGACCGCCTCCCCAGCGGATATTCGTGCCACGTTCACGTGTTTGGTCACGCGAATACAGAAATTGTAACTAATAATTTACTTAACGACATAACGATCTTCCCTTTACTTAACCAGTTAGCTGTTCTTCACAAGTACACACATCATGAAGAAATTACGATATCTCGTGTCATGACGAGTATACTCGTCATGAAGAAATGGCAATATTTTGTATTATAACGAATAGAAAACTGCAGTATCCAAATCACAAAATAAAACAGTCATTTAATTGCAACTTAATTCTATGTTATAACAGCCACGCATACTCTGCGTTTGACGAGTATACTCGTCGTCGCTTACTTTTTGCGGTACATTTTATGTGCACACTTTTCAAAGTTTTCAAAGAGTCTGCAACAGCTACGAGCGTACTCGTCACAACGCAAAATATTACCATTTCTTCGTGACGAGTATACTCGTCAAAAACAGCTAACTGATTAATTAACGGTTTATCCTCATTAGTATTTCGCTACCCATCTATTGGGAGATACAATTCTAATACAATATAAATATAATAAATATCATAGAATAATGAAAATATTAATAACAATGATAATATTTATTAATAACGAAACTATCTTGTCATTTCTAGTTGTAACAGCTCCGCTAAGCCGCCGGCACCGATCAAAGTAGTCATTGCCGGTGGTGACGGTTTCGTGAATGCAGTGCTCCGCCACTACGTGGATCAGCTAAGTTTTCGACCGCAGAATTATCTCAAGTTCTTCGTAGTGCCTCTGGGTTCCAATACGCTGTCCAAATACCTCGGCTCCATAGACGCCAAGTACTCGATGTTGTTCGGTGACGAGTGGAAAGAACTGTTGGAAAGGGAGGGCGGTGGCGCGAGCGAGGGTGCGGCCAGAGTTTCCGAGTATTTGGCTTCGGCTGGTACAACCTTGCTACTGCCGATTGCGGAAGCCATGGTTACCTACAGGTACGATATCCAGGCGGTTCAATTGATTTTTACGTATATACATTATGGATTTTCTTTACACGATACTAGGTTACCCGACAGTGGCTTTACCCAGACAGTATTCTCAATTTATGAGATGCTTTCAGAGGTTGAATCTCGAAAAAAGCTCAAACACGTGTTTGTTTATTTTTAATGAAGAGTTTCTATGCCGAACTTCGAGTACTTTTGCGGATGTAGAGTTTGTCCTTTGAGAAGACAATTTAGTCCTTTTTCACCCCCCCTCCATTAGGCTTGAATTTGCAGAAAAAGGTGCGGATAAGTATCGCTAGGAAATTTGTTGATCTCCGTTTCTTCCAAGAAATCTTCTTGGAAGAATCAAAAGATCCCCTTTCAAGAAATAAATTTCTGACTCTACTGTATCTTCATAAAAGCGCCTAAATTCCATTCGAAAGTTATTAAAACCCACTGCTACTGACACGAATCGCCATAAAGTCTTGTTATAAAAATTATTATGAAAACAAATTACAGAAGATATTAAAGTATAAAAATACAAATCGGGACAAACTTAGATGTTCGTAGGCTGAAGCAGAGATCATAACAAGAACCAAACATCGTTGCGCTTTAATTTCGCAGAGAAACAGATGACAGCAGCCAAATCTTCATCCCATTCATAAACGACGTCCGCGTGGGCTGTCCGGACAGCAGTTCCTCCGCATCGGTTGACCTCGAAGAGAGCAACGTGACCATGTCTGGCTCTCCACCTTCTCTGCCACCCCCTGTATTACCTGTTCCACTTCCTGGTAGGTTAACGCCACCAAGCAGCCCGAACGTCGGTCAACCAACGAGGGAAGGCTGGGAACCGGTCGAGTTACAACTCGATTATTGGAGCAAGCAAACACAGGGTGAAAAAGGCAAGAACACATTGAGACAGGCGTTTAGGGCGTTGCACGTTCAGAGACTTCCGCCTCTGGGTGAAACTCCTGGCCACTATTTGTCCATGAACTACACCACAAAGGAGAAGAAGCAAAAAAGTACGTGTCAAGTTGCATCGTTTGTAACTTTCCAACTAACCAACTTTTATTCAGATGACGAATTTTGGTAACTTTGTAATTGCAAAAAGTATGCGAGTACCACTGGCAAGATTAACCAGTTGGCTGTTCCTGACGAGTATACTCGTCACGAGGAAACGGCGATATTTCGCGTTATGACGAGTATACTCGTCGCCGTAAATTAAACCGTAAAACAGCTATTTCGTAAATTAACTTAATTCTAATTTATAACACCCTCGCGAATTCTGCGTTTGACGAGTATACTCGTCATACGTAACAAATGGATTGCAGTAATGAAATTAAACCGTAAAACAGCTATTTCGTAAATTAACTTAATTCTATATCATAATAGCCGCGTGCATTCTGCGTTCGACGAGTATACTCGTCAGACGTAACAAGTACAATTTGTTATTTAAATTTCAATTAAGTAATTGCAGTGGATTGCAGTAATGAAATTAAACTCTAAAACAGTCATTTCATTAATTAACTTAATTCTAATTTATGACAGACTCGCGTACTCTGCGTTTGACGAGTATACTCGTCATACGTAACAAACGGATTGCAGTAATGNGTGCATTCTGCGTTTGACGAGTATACTCGTCAGACGTAACAAGTACAATTTGTTATTTAAATTTCAATTAAGTAATTGCAGTGGATTGCAGTAATGAAATTAAACTCTAAAACAGTCATTTCATTAATTAACTTAATTCTAATTTATGACAGACTCGCGTACTCTGCGTTTGACGAGTATACTCGTCATACGTAACAAATGGATTGCAGTAATGAAATTAAACCGTAAAACAGCTATTTCGTAAATTAACTTAATTCTATATCATAATAGCTACGTGCACTCTGCGTTTGACGAGTATACTCGTCACACGTAACAAGTACAATTTGTTATTTAAATTTCAATTAAGTAATTGCAGTGGATTGCAGTAATGAAATTAAACTCTAAAACAGTCATTTCATTAATTAACTTAATTCTAATTTATAACAGCCTCGCGTACTCTGTGCTTGACGAGTATACTCGTCATCGCTTACTTTTTGCCACACATTTCAGGTGCACACTTTTCAAAGAGATCACAACATACTAACTAACTGATTAATGATAACTTTTAGTAAAATGTAATATGTTTGTGTGTGTATATATATATATATTTACTTGATTGAATGTCTGAATATGTTAAGTGAAATTGTTTTTGAAAATGGCAAAATTGAACACTGTAAGACGTTAGAAGATTATTGTTTTTAATAACTGAAACTGCAGACCAAAAGGAGACAATTTCTCAACAAAACGATGCTGAATAGAATTACAACGATGGCCAACATCGAGTCTTAATCTGAACGCGGTCCAGAACCCTAAAAGAAGCACAAAATCCACGTAGGAAGATATTCAAAACAAAACTATAAATAACTTAATAATTAGTATACCTGAGGGATTAATAAAAGTAATCAAAAACAGAGAACAATCCACGAAATATGGAACGAAAACGTAACAAAATTAACACTGAATTTTGTATCTTTGTCAGAACCAAAAGTACAATTTTAAAAGAAAATTTAATATCTTGGAGACTTCAAAAGGAGAAAATTTATCGGTCAATTTTTCTTGTAATATTACGAACAATCTAAAAATACAGTTGAGCTTGTAATTATTCACGTATACTATACGTACGTGGATCATATGTGTGAGTATATATTCGAAACTGGTAGCATAAAATTAAATTAAATTAAAACGAGAAAATCCCACGAGAGCAATTAGGAGTTAAATATAATTCACATTTAACTACGTTGTATTTTTCTGAAATGGTATTAGTTTTCAGAAATAAATTTTATACGTGTGTTCGTTTCATTTACAGTAATGAGACTGGGTAAGAAGAAGGAGAAAGAGAAGGAAAACGAGCCAAAGAGTCAAACGGTGGAAGGCGTGACACGACTTATATGCTCTGCGAAGACTCACAACATTCCATTAAGAGGTAATAACATGTTCCACTTTTCTGATAATATTACGTGTATACAAAACGTACTAAAATTACAGTATTTTTCAGGTTAAGAAAAATTGAAATTTTCTGTAGAAATGTTCTTCTTACGTAACATCAAAATTACCGCCATATAATAATGCTATTAGACTCATATTTTAATTAAAATTATAGCGACAATTAGAGCACAATTATAGAAAATGAAAATTGACTTTTTAACCCTCGGTTGTCACACTGGGATTCGCCCAAAGCCAAGTTGTTGAACTTTCCAATTTCCAATTGGAACTTCCAAGAAGCTGCTGTTACAAAAACAACAGAGATATTCAGTGGACAAAAATTGGGAACGTAGTTTGAACATGCTGGAATATATTCTGATAAAAAAAAGGTTAACAAACCAAGTGAGATTATTTAAAAAACAAAGAATCCTTGTAACTGTAAGTTTCAATGGAGAAACATTTTTAAGTGAAAAATGCTGTAACTCTTTTTACATTTTCACATTTCTTGTAAAAAATGTAACACGTTGGTTTTAATACGTGTTGCTCTAAGAAATAATTTTCCAATAAGAAGAATACAATTATGTGAATATATATAATGAGAAAATCAATTTACTCGCACGATAGGTACAACCATCTTTTGTTTTAATTATATGAGTAGATTTAGGTGTAAAAAAGTATAATAATGATTTCAATCGGTTCTTGCACGAGAATATGTATGCAAAAGTTGCACAAAAATAAAACACGTTCAGCTGCAGCGAAAAATACACCTTTGTCACAGCTGGGTCAATATGACCCATTACTAACTTTAGCAGCATGATCATTAGATATTTTAAAAAACGCTTCAAATTAACAGATTGTACACGATAGTCTTGAAGATATTTCTTTGCAAAGTAGAACTTAAATGACCTTAATGACTTAACGACAACCGAAGGTTAAAATATTGTACAGCTTTTCCATTTCTTTATTTCATATCTCTTTCATTTTCAAGGCCACTATACAGACATTTATTGTACGCACAAAAACGCAAATTTCTAAGTGAAATACGTATACAACTCTGTCATATTTCAAGTCTTTGTATTCATACAACCATGTTTATTAATTTCTTTGACTCAAGGAATTCATTGCACCGTATGAAATACATCAAGTTGTCTGAAAAGTTTCTTTCCTTTTCTAAGGAAACGATAGATGCACATTATTTCTTTTATATTATTTTTATTGAATTATGCATGATCCATTTAGCGATAATAGAACAATAAAAATATCTTCAATGAAATAACATAACCAAACAATTTGCATCTACCGTTTGCTTATAAAACGCAAGGAATTTCTAGCATAGTTTAATAGAAAGAGAATAACGTAGGTAAAATGTGGGAAAATTGTGCAGAGGAACGTTAGCACATGGAACGTTGAAATTACACGAATAACTTGTTCTTCTTCAGTGAGCATCGACGGTACCGAGTGGTACGGCGTGAAGTTCTTCCAACTGTCGGCGCAATGGCAGACGCACATCAAGACGTTCCCGATAGCGATGTTGGAGTACAGCCCCCAGCAACAAGCAGCGAACCCCACGTAAACGCTTGCCTCGTTCCCGTCAGCGGCCAGACGTTTCGCCAGATTTCGTTTGTGTTCATGGATATTGCCAATTAGAAACAACCGCTTAGCTTATCGCGCAAAACCCGAAAGCCATGAAACCCTCGGAACGTCGGAAAATAGAGAAAAGAAAGGGAAGAAATAGCGAGACAGAGCGGAAGGTAATGCGCGATAGAGCGCCAGAGTTCGTACAGTGGACGACAGTGTGCTGCTTGAAACCGCAAATCGTTGCAGCTTGTACAGGCTTCCATAGTGTTTGAACGCTGCCTGTTCGTTTAATTGGCCCATGGTGTTGCATTACACTCGGGTCGTTCGTTCGATTACGTTTCGAGAAGCGGAAAGCAAACTTGGAAACTGTGCGATCTGTTAACGTTTTTGCTGCCAACTGTCCCAAGGCAAAGAGAAGCCAGAAACACAGAGAAAGAAAGAGACGCGTCTCTTCGTCGCGCGTGCGACCAGTTCGCCAAGAGTAGGCGCGTAACTGAGTCGAATCGAAGATCGGTAGACGCATAACACACATATCGTATTGCGATTAATATAAGATAACGACGATGACGATGGATCTCGTTGGTTACGCGAATGCCATACAGCGAGGGAACGTGCGGTTACATCGTTAGAAACACGATGTCCGCAGCGAAAGCGAATTGCACGAATAGGATATTCGATTTTCCTGTCGGAAACGGCACATGCGATGGATTACGAAGAATCGTTCGGGAACCGGGTTCAACAATCCACCCCCACTCCTTCTCCTGCATCCCCACTCCCTAGCCCTCGACGCGTGTACATATAGAAATTTTTTTAAGGACGAGCATAGGAAAAATCGATCGGTTTCGCCTGCGAGTCGAACTGATACTCGTATTTGCTAAGATAGTTCTTCGTCTAAATCGCAAGGTAGCGAAGCAAAGGTTAGCGTTAAATTATGTATTTATTTAATTAACGTGTATTCTATATACATATACATAGGTAAATATATATGTGTGTGTATATACACACATGTGATATATATATATACATACGTGTGTGCGTGTATACACACATGTATATGTATATATACGATCGCATATAGCAATGGAGCATACAGCGACGTTATCGAAAGAAGTCTGTGATACAGGCAAAACATTTCTCTTAGCGCACAAACCTGTTGTTTAGGAGAAGACGATGTAGTTTCGCGAATTTTCGGGAAGTTTTCCCCGGGGAGAGAGAGAGAAGATAGACGAAAGGGAAGAGAAAGGAAGAGAAGAATAATAAGACGATGAATACGATTAGGACGATTACGAATTAGCTCATTAGTTATTATATACGTTATACTCCTTTTCTCGTTTAAGATTTCGACATATTTTTTGTATTCCATTTTATAGACTTTTAGCCGCAGGCTGCTGTAGTTTAAATACTCTATTTTCAGATTTGATTATTTGATACTTGATTCCTGCTAGACGACCTTCTCACCCTTCGACTTCGATGTAACGTATAGAGTATACTCATCCGCGTATTATTGTTTAGTCGGTAGAAATAAAAGAAGAAAAAGAAAAAAAGAAAAAGAAAGAGAGGACGAGAGTGAGCAAGACTTAATAGACGTAAATTCGTTGGAAAGACGTAGACGAAGGTATTAAGGAATAAAGAAAAAGAAAAAAAAAAAGAAAAAAAAAAGATATCGAATGACTACGTTCTCCTCATACCATCGATCGATAATGAGATTATCGTGGTGAAAAGACAGAATCGAAACGCGCTCGCGCGTTTTCTTTCTCCTTCCTAATTACATTCATTGATTATTGAATTTCACTTCAAATCGCCGTTCAAAATCAACCGCCTGTCACGTGTTACAAGTCCGTAAGTCCCTCTTGTCCCTCAAAAGAAGAAGAAGAAGAAAGAAACAGAGTCATATCACGACGAAACGATAGAGACTAACGTTTAATATTGTGGGTAATAGAAGAAAGGAAGAAACGAGATGAATGCACACGTATCATAATTTGCACGAGAAGAAAACGAGCACCGTTCGAACGATAACTGCGTGCAGCAGTCACGTACTTTCCGATTTCTTCGTTTTTGGAATGTAGCTTCGAATAAGCGAGAGAATAGACGAGAAAGAAAAAGGGGGAAAAATTAGAAGGAACGACGCAGCAACTTACTGCTCGGTGTTTCCAGCGGCGTATACGTCGCGCTGACTGCCTAATGCCAAATCGAAAAAGAAGAGAGAGAGAGAGAGAGAGAGACACGAGCAAAAATAAAGAGAAGAAAAAAACGGATCGTCCATCCGAACATTCGTTAAATTCAGAGAAAATACGTTTGGAACGCGAGCATTCTATCACTGTGCGTAAAACAGCGAATAGGAAATCGATAATAACGTCCTATGGTACATTGGTGAATTTACGTTCGCCGGTATAAAATTACAGGCAAGATCTTTACCCTATGCCGGTACATGTACACACACTCGCACACGAACACACGCATACCATACGATAGTACGTACTCTGTGTCCCGCCCCCTGTTCTCTGCTAGTCTGCAATTAGTTTGTAACAAGTATCGAACTGTGCAAATCGTAGTCCTACATTTCACATCCTTAAGCGGCTGAGAGCAATAACCCATTTTCTGCGAACTACCCGCGAGATACGTAGTTGATTTGAATAGCAGCTCGAGGCAGTGGCAAGTTATTGTCGAGTGGCGCGTGTGTCGTGGCAACGTTCTGCTTTTCGACGCGCGATGGCCTTCCGCGAGGCTGTGCTAAGAGAGAAAAAGGTAAAAGAAGATGGTCGAAGCGATGAGAGCGATCGGTATTCAAATTCGAGAGAATCATGGATGGAGATCGGGCCTTCTGATTAATTGCCAATTTCTGTCTTGAAATTTTTTTATCGTTCTATTTTATATATATGTGTGTGTGTAAATTTTAATTCATTTAAAAAAATTCAGTTGCGAAATCCTGCAAAAAAAAAAGTTTTATTTGACGCGTTGCGCGATCGTTTCTTACGAGAGTGACACAACTTGGAAGAAACACATTGACGCGCGGCTTGTCCTTTAAGGTCCTCTCACAACGATAAGCTCGAGATGAACACGACGTTCGTTCCTATTTTAAAATTATTGATATATTTTTCTTACTATTGATGGATTTAACAAAGTAATATTTTATCGTATCGAAGTAAACTCGTTGGCAGTTTTCGAAGAGCCGGTCGGTCGGTTCGAGTTGCGTTAGTTTGGAGAAAAAGGTGCGAGGGGAGGAAAGGCCGCGGTAGATCAATCAACGTTTGCACGCGACCCTCGGGAAAGACTTTCAAACCCGTGTCAGTTTTCAGTGGCGAGCGCACATTATCGCGAGAAATAAGAACGCGGTTGAACGCGACAAGTCTAAGGTCTAAAGGAAAGAAACTATGCCAGCAGGCCACGCGAACGATGAAAAGCCAACAAAGAGACGTTGTTATGCGCACACGTACACGCGATATTAACTGCCTCGTTGTCAACTTCATTAAACGTATGCTGAATCGTTTTTCAGCGATCGAACCTGCCATACGATGTACATATATATATTTCTATAGGTACATATGCATATAAATATATGTATATACATATGTATAGATACTATGTGTGTGTGTGTATATATATAGGGTGACCCATGATTTTTCAGCAGCATATTCTACGAATAAAAATAAGAAGAAGTTTGATAGGAGTGTAGACTCGTAAGCACTTGAGGAAGAAATTCAACAAAAAAAAGTTTGACGCGAGATTGATTTTTCGTTCGATACGATGCCTGCCGACGACTATGCGTACTCATTTACGAACGATTGATACTAAGCGTACGACGAGTATGTTGTCAATAATGGACCACGAAGCTTTCCATAGATCAACGTTTGTATAAAATTGATTATTTTTACTCGAAGAATATACTCGCGTCATTTGAACGAAAAAAACCTGGGACACCCTGTACATATATACTCGTACAGTTTGAACGAGGCATTCGAGGACGTCGTTCCGCAGTTTTGCACAATGGCGTTTTGCTTTTCTGTCAGAAGGCGCGTTCAACGATGTCTGTCATCGGTGTAATTTCGACGAAACGCCGAAAAAGAAAAAAAAGAAAACAATGATGGAAAAGTTTCAAATCCAATTAATTTGTTGCGACGAACAGCGACCGGCCGAATGCAAGTTCGATCGTGACACGTCGTAGGAGGCGACGCGCAGTGGTCGAGAATCCGATTAAATTAAACGGACGAAGAAGCATACTTCCGGCCACACCGGAAGCCTGGCTGTAAATTGTACAATGCAAAGACTAAAACGTTTACGTTCGTGCATCCGTTCCGTAGCTGGTGGAAGGGACATAGCGAAGTCATAGAATCGACCGTGCGTTACGCTGTGTACGTTACAAGAATGGGAACAACAGTCGTTCAACGCGTCGTTGACTGTCTCCGTGCGAAAACCAACCTCTCAACGTACAAGCTTTCCTTTTATTCCTGCATTGTCGATATAAACAATAGTGAAATTTTATGCGACAGTATAAAAAATGTATTTTTCAATATCAACTACCGTAGCTTGAATCAATAAATATCGCTGGCTAAAATTGCGAAAATGTAAAATTGCAAAACTGTAAAAGATCGCGTCTTCGACAGATTAACAGGCGCCACTGGCTATTTCCATAATCGAAGAGTGCCTGTAGAAAACGCTGTAAGTGCCACGATTGGAAGATTTTGTTCTTTTATTGTTCCACATACCCAGAAGATACTGTTGTATTATTATTAGCATTGAGTATTACTTAACGTCTGATCCAAGTGCAATTTCCCGTTCCACATAGTTTTTAGTAATAGCAGAAAATAGTGTGACAAGGTCGCCTATAGAGAAATATAAGTGCCAATAAAAATTAGTTAATTGTTGCTTGGCTTTTGTCTATGCCATTTATCAGAATTAACCAAACGTTGAGTTCTTCTTGCAGCTGAGAGATGACGCGTACAGGCTTTTCTACGAACACGGTTTTCTTTCTCGTAAATTTGAACTATTGTTGGCAATTAAGTGACTGCGGATTTTGTCACAGGTGGTAATGATAAAATCCGCAATCACTTAGTTGCTAACCTAAATATGAACGCGTAGGTCCCTGTTTCCTTCCTCGAGAGCTTGTTCCTTGGCCCCTCAGCTTTTCCTACGAGCACTCTGTAATCACTAAATGACACCTAGCAATCTTATCCAACTTATTAGATTGAAATTCGGAAAAGAATAAAAATTGTAGATCAGCGATAGATAGACGTTTTGTTATCACACAACGACACAGCGACAGTACAATAATGCAGTGCAATAGTACGATGATGTGACGTGAGATGGAGGCATCAGGACAGATGATCATATAGCATAGATGTACAATTTGAAGCTTTATGACGTTATAGAGAATTGATCTGCGATCTCGCTATATCGTTTCCACCAACTGTCGTACACGCATACCTACGCATATTTATGTCTTACGAACGTATTCAGTGTTGAAGCAGAAACGAGTTCTTTTAATCCACGACAGCGTGTAAAGAACTTCGCGTGTCCCTTAATGTTCCTCGATCTCTTCTCCTCCTATTTTACCTTACTTCCTTTTGCTTTTATCGTTGGTTCGCCAATAAACGCTTGCGTCTTCTTTCTTCTTCTTTTTTAATTTCGACTCGTCCAAGTTGTGCAATTAATAAATAAGCTTCGTAATACGAGATTTTAGCGTCTTTAGAGACGTGCGACGATACACCCGTGACACGTGCTCACGGTCTTTGTTCTCCTTTCCCTTCCATTCCTTTCGTTGCACTCGTAGCTAAACTGAATGGATTTATGAAAAATTGAAACATAGAAAAATATACGAAACGCGAGAACCTATGAAACATTCAAAGCAAACTGTCTGCGACAGAGGGCGAGAACGTTCGTTTACTTGTCCTGTATCCTTGACGCACGCGAACGTTGAAATTCAGTCGTCAGATACCAGTCGTCCGCGGTCCACAACAACATCGTAAGATTCGTCGAAGAATTCGTTCCCTTGAAGGCTGCTACGAGCAGCGATCGCTGCGAACTTCGACTCTCGAAGCTCTCGATTCTAGTCAAAACGCAAGATTCTTCTCGAACGAGGCAATCGGTACCGTCGTCGCACGAATCCGCGATGTGGCGATCGATCCGCGTAACGAGCGTCGCCATTCGGTTTCGAATTTTCCAGCGCGTTTCCCGCGACTCTCGCGAAGCGCAGCAAAAAAGAACGGATCGATAAGCTGTGTCAGACGATTGAGCGCGAGTATGCGATTGTTATGGACCGCAAGGACCGTGAGCACGTATGCCTGGGCCGCAATACTCTGCGAAAGCGTTTGCTACGATACGATTATTGTTTTCGTCGGCGTATAGTAAGTTTCGACACGTGTGGGCAGCCAGGCCCAAGCTCAAAGCTTACAATAATTAAACGAAAAAAAGAGGTAATTAATATATATAAACATATATATATACACACATATCTATATCTATATATATATATATATGTCTGTATAAATATATACGTGGAGCGCGTTTTTCGGTACCAGAGCGCAGCGATCGGAAAGAAAAAGAAGCGAAATAGGAAAATAATTAAAAAGAGAATTAAGCAAGAAGAAAAATGGATCGATCAGAGATACGGCGTTTGACTTTCACGGGCGTTCTTAGACGTCTTTATTGCGCTTACGGCGGCCGATGTCTAAACTGTACATGTACATATGATTAACTTGTTATCAATAATATCAGAGAGTTCAATTAAAAGGGCTGTAAAACGCGTGTGCCGGCTTCCCGCACGGGAAACTGGCAGCAACGAAATTGATAGATGGCGGACAAAGAGAGAAGATGGAGGGGGCAACATGGCCTCCGCGTGTATCTTCACGAGCAAAGTAACGTTTTTACGGTTTTCCTCCTTCTCTTCGAGAATTAAGCCGGCGAGTCGCACGTCAAAGCTATGGAAGAAAAAAGCCGTTCCACGAATTCTACGCGAACAATTAGACTGACAAAGATAAGAAAGATTAGAAGAGGAATTACGTGGTAGTTTGTTGATATTTGATACGCGTGTCGACTGTTTCCAGGTATCTCGCTCTACACGTTTGCGCGTTTCTTTTGTTTCACGCTTTTTCTCCAAACGTCAGATGTACAGAATTTTATTACACACGCAATATATACATACATATATATATATATATATCGTAGACACGTTTTAAACATATTAATTGTACGGATCTCGTTACGGACCTGGCAATAAACTTCGTTCGCGGCTGAAACGAATAATTCCGCCCAAGTTTCTAAAATACGAATAACGCGCGAACGTTCGTGCCGTTTCTCTTGAACTCTTTCACTCCCAAACTAGAAACTACGTTAACTATAATTGTATTAGTCGAAAAATTATATTGACCGTTAAATTATTAAACGTAAGCGATTTACGGAAATATTTCGCGAACGAAATTGCACGAGGATAGAGGATAAAGCTATTCGTAATCTTTTCCGAATTGCTCGTAAAATGAGATTACTACGGAAGCGAGATGGTCAAAGGCGAGGTTTTTTCATAAAACTCGCTCGACCAATGAACTGCGAGTAAACGCTGTATCATAACCGAGGTGCTTTTGTTAATTGCTCTAAAACGGGGTTAGAAAGACCAAAAATGAAAGAAAAGATATCACAATGATCGAGGAAAATTTTGAAGGACTCGAAGAATTCGTTTGTTTTCTTTTTTCAAGTTGAACGTGAATACACACGCGTAGATCGGGCGAAGCAAAACAAAGGAGGAAAGAAAGAGAATGAGAGAAAGCAGTGAAAGAAAATAAATTTCTAATAAGTGAACGCTAGCCTTCTTTTTAATTCAACTCCCCTATTGTTGATATAATGAACATGAAATACCTATATGTGATATATATTATTATAAACATAATATTCGGATACAGGATATCATTGTTATTAATCTATAGAATAATTAGAGACGGCTTGTGTCCTGGGCGTAACACGTGGTCGTTTTATACTGTGAACGCTGTGTAATCGTTGTACAGAATATTTTCTCTGTTTTTCTTTTTTTTCTTTTCCTTTTTTTTTTTTTTCTTTTTTCTAAATATATTACATGTACATATGTATACATATATGTATACACAGTATAGTACCGTATATATATATATGTATACATACATCTATGCAGAGTACAATATAAAACGGCAAAATAGATTGTAGCTTCGTTTTATAGAGAAATATACATATAATTATTCGTCTAGTGGCATCCGCGTGAAATATATTTATGTATATGGTTTGACTTTCGACGCTCTCCCACGATCGAAGATTCAATAAAAGAAGCGTGTGAGGATCGTTGTTCCAGCGACGAAACTGTAATCGCATTCTCGTCGCGTGTGAGTCGTCTGGCGTGATCTTTTGTATTTACAAAAGACGAGAAAGAGGGAGGACATTGATCGATGATTCCCAGTCGCATCTCAGGACACAAGTAGATATATAATGTAATTAGAAAATAGTGGACAAAAAATAAACTTGTGGTAATAACTCTGTATGCTTAGAGAAGGAAAAAGAAACCGAAAGCAACAATAAGGAGAAGTTACAATTTTAAAAGGATAAAAGTGAAAAAAAAAAAAAACTATGTTGTTGATGTTTGTAAGCTTGAAATATAAATGTAACGCAGTTTCTCGATATTCTATTACAATCCCAGTGCACCTGTACCATCCGAACGATTTAATATCTTCTTATTTCTTATTTTCTTTTTCTCTACATTCTTCTTCTTTTCTTTCCTTTTTCTTCTTTTTCTTCATTTTTTTTTCTTTTGTTACTCTTCGAACGTCGCTATTCCGTTCTATTTTCAAACTACTAACAGGAAAGAAGAAAGTAAATCTTTCGTCGTGCAGTACGTATACTCGTAATTGAAAGATATAGATTGGCACACTTGTCTCACTAGATCAAAAAATCTCTAGCACCAACCATACCCGATACAGTCGATTTCGCATAGGATATCGTTCCAACGATGTTTATCGTAAAATAACGGTCAAAGTGTAAAAGTAAAAGATAGATGATAGAGAAAGAAAGACATGTACTATACACGGAAAGAAATCTTAATGAAAACATGCTTTGTAAATGATAACATCTCTTTATATTTGTATCACGTTTAAAGCTAAATACCGACAACAAATCAAGTAAAAATTACGCGAGTTACAGAAAAAAGAAACAAGTGTTAACAATGATCACAATATTAATCTCTTACAACGTAACGTGGTACCACGTACCGCTGCTTTATCTTGGCTCTGTGTTGCGTTGGCTTTTACACTTTTCGAATCACACAGGCGCGATGTACATCGATGTAGTCGATGACGATTTATACATCGGCACGAACTAAAATCCTCCGAAGAAAAAAGCTCGATAACTCCCATTAATCGAAACTACTTCCTTCCCATCGATTAAAAGGCAATAGGTATATATAGAAGATGTAACAAGTTCACGTGTTCTAAATGCTTTTGAAATGAAAGGTTCAACTCTGCTTCTCCGACTCCAATGAAAAGACTGTATCGCGGTAAGTAACGGAAGACGTATTTTTTTTATTACTCTTGAAAATCCCTATTTTCTTCTATTACGCGATTCGTACGAGTTTCACGAAGTTAGAGCAGGAAAAATACGTGTTATTTTAATTTTCTTTTTTTTTTTTTTTGTTCCTTTTTGATTATCATTAGAAACATCATGGAAAACGGGGAAACCATGTACGTGCACCGATAAGTAGCATTCGTCGTATTCGTTTTACTTTACAAGAGTATCTTTTGATTGCGACAGGACAGCAAATCGAAGAAGCTTCGCGATGTGAGAATAGGCACGGTATACAATTATCCTTTTTCCCTTTTTTTTTTTTTTTTTTTTTTTAATGAATGAACCTCGTTACTTTGCGGCACTTGGGTACAGTTTTTATTATTTTTTCTTTGTCTTCTTTTAACTTTCTCTTTGCTCTTTGTTGTTTTGTATTCGATCCGAAACCACCCAACGGAGTCTACAAATAATATAGCATCTCTCTCAAACCTGCTTTACGCGTTTTTATCCGACGAATTTGATAAAGAAAACGCTTAAGATACCGTACAACTGGAAAGACGAGCCAGTCATAAGATATCTCCAGGTTTTTGTAGCTTTCCGTCTTTTTTTCTTTTTTTTTTTTACGATCGTTACGTATTAATATCAGTAAAAACTACGCTCGTACTTTACATACCGGTAAATACATAGTAAAACAAGCATATCGTAGAGTTCTACACAGTAAGATCCTCTCCTTATAGCGCGTTGCTTCCAAGACCTTCGGTACAGCAAAGTGATATTTGACGATATATTCGTAAAATGAATTTTTATAGATTTTTAAGTGTAAGTTTGGATATTTTTATATGTATTTGTATATTCGATAAAGAGATTTCGATATAGTTACCAAGTGATAAATTTAATTCTCGATTTACACGATTCAGAGAAGATACATTTAATTCTATTTGATAAAAGTTTGAAAAAATGCGGGAAAATTTGATAGGAATCTCAATTTAAAGCTTAATATATAATTTCAAAGATATAGTGTATATATGTATCGCTATCCTATCGTTATTAGGCAATTTATCATTTGTAAGTTACTACTTATGAGTAAAGCTTGAAAGACTGTTTTATGTAAATATAAAAATGATATGTAATAAATTTGAAAGTAAATTGCACATTTTATATTGGATAATGAAACGTGTCTTCGTATGATTTCGTGAAACTAGTCTATCGTATCTAGCAAATATAATAATTCATTCCGTATCTTA
This sequence comes from Bombus difficillimus, assembly GCA_014737525.1. Lineage (NCBI taxonomy): Eukaryota > Metazoa > Arthropoda > Insecta > Hymenoptera > Apidae > Bombus > Bombus difficillimus. Next base: position 212,440 of record JACXIT010000158.1, read on the forward strand.
AAAGCAATGCGCCCAACAATCCGGTACACACGAACATTAAGTTGTATTGCCTCAAATGCAATTGCGAGACTCTTGCTATAGATAGATTTAGTCTTTATTCACAATGTTAAGATAAAACAAAGATTCATAATTATTGATCGAAAACCTACAGTTTCTTCGCTAAATAAATATACTTGGTTTTTTTTTTTGTTCCAGCTAGTATTACGATCCCAATAAATCCTAGCTAATACACGTAGATATTTATTTTATGCAGATATTCTTTATAGACTTTTCTTTCTCCTCGTCCACGTTTGTCTCTTTCATGCACATCTACATGCCCATTTTATTATCTTATGCCTGCACTTAGCACGTGTCGCACCACAGGAAAAGCTCGATACGTCGAAACAACGAAAGAAAGAATCTTTCAAACAGTCAGGTGCATGTAAAGTCAAACTTACATAATAAATCATTATTTACACTGCGTGTTAGAACTCAATGAACGATATTCTCGTCAATTCATTACATCTAATGCCGAATTTTTGGGAATCTTAATATCCCCCTTCAAATGTTGATCAAAAAATGCATTACGAGTTAAAACACATGTTACTTAAAAGCAATACGATTTTACAAGTAATTAAATTCCGTAGCAGCTGTGCAAACGTTATGCCTTTGAATATTTACCATATACTGTAACGTAGATACAGTAATATTATAATAGTAATTTCTGTCTTTCGCTGTGATATTAATTACCTACAATTCTTGTACAAGATCTTATATGTATGGGTGCAACGCCAGTGCCCTACCGCGCAAACCTCTCTGACCTCCGACTCCTCCTTTTGGTATCACGTATCCTCCAGCATGTCTAGCTGTTCCTTCTTCTTCCAAATTACCATTGCTCTCGATTAAATCGCGTAACGGCCAACAAGCTAAATGACGTGATTTTCCATGACGCGCTAAGACATGATATCCTTGTCTGAAATACACATCACAGTGAGTCAGTCACAGGAATGTTTACTTTCAATTAAAATTTGAAAACAATAGGAAGAGATGTGACATACCTAGATGAAATTAGACCCACAAGTAGTGCCCAATGAGCTTTATGGCCTCTTTTTAAGCATGGAGCATGATTGAAATCAGAATCGTATGGAATTAGTACCATTGCACCATGAGCCAAAGCATGTGTCAATGTGTCTGGGCATTGCTGTAAATCCACTAAGATATCCGGTCTATGGTCAGGCAAATATTCAGCCGCTAGTGTGCCCATAAAATCAACACTATACACTTCTCCATGTTGTGTAAAACCCCTTACACGAGCTTCAGCTAGGAGTTGACTCACAGAAACTGGTTTTGTGTATTCTTGCGATGCCATAGCAAGTGCTACTAAACCACATCTGTTAAATAGTAATGTAATTATTGTTATTATTTAGATTTATGTGTTTCATCTATAAATAATAAATTAGAGACGAAACTCACTGTGGTCCGTCTTGCAAAATTGGTTCAACTTGACAAAAATATGTGACTTCTGCATCTTTCAGTTCATTTCGGGATATCAGCTTTTCAATTTCTGCCTCAGCAGATGTAAGGGTAATCTTGGCCCAAGGAGGCAGGGAGTCTGCATCGCTGACTTCAGTTTTTTCACACATAGGTGCCTCTGGCAAACTTGAGAGAGGTGGAGGTGGTGCTGGCATTTTTCAATAATAAGTACGATACGAACAGTTACTTTGTTCAATTGACAAATACCTGGCCACACGTTACAATAAAATGATGGTAGTTTCCACAGCTATGAAATCATGCACCTACGCTTTAGTATTTTCAATTTGAAAATTGCCATTTCTTAGTGGTGGTCTTCCTGTTCACTGGTAAGTCGCATAATGTTTCCAGTTCATCGTAAATGCAATCCTATTGAATGTTCTTGCAGAGATCCAAGCTGAAATATCAGTGGAAAAACAGCATGCGACTTGCAACGTACAATCAAAACCATAAATAATAATTAATTAACAAAAAAATTAAGACAATTTATATGTGGTACTTAAAAATAGTAAATAAAGTAACATATCGATATTAATATCGATTTTGCTCTAACAAAACACTTTCTGTGCCATTACTTCATTACGAAAAGATTTCAACACGACAGAAAAAAGAAACGAAACTACGCAGTCACTGGATTATTGCAATTACTTTTATCCGTTACTCATTTAACCTTGAGGAATATGTTTTTATACGGTATCTGTCATAGCTCGATGAACGTGAATTGCAAAAAAATCTTAAACGATACTATCGACAGTAACCGTTTTTGACAAAATCAATCAGGTCGCGCAACAACTGGCAGTGATGTTTTTACCCGAGTTTTGAAATATATTTAATACTTCTTACGGGCTCTAATATAAGGATGAACTCGTTGCAAAAGTTCTAATGGCAGCACATCGCACGATCGACATTGGACGGAATAGCAGTTGACGATAATATACAATATACATATTAAGTGATGATTATCGATCCAATATTATACGATTGTTGTACACGGAAGATCAAATTTAGATCGGGCAATCAATCGGGTGATCAGTATTTGTTTACCGTACCTAAAATGCAACAAAATCGGTGCAGCACGATTTTGACGTTTGCACGTCCCCCCTATTCACCCTGTGACTCATGCACATACATTATGTAATTCTTCGATAGAAATTAGAATTAACACTCGAGTGCATTGACGTGACGGTATTAAGAGTACGTTCGGATGCGCGACAATTCTCCAATGAACTACGATTACTGCCCCGATACGACTGAAATTTGAATCCTCTCTGAGAGAGCTCTCTCAGACTGGCATAGCGCACTATGTCTTATTCGCAAGCGTCTGTCACGATATACAGTCTGATAAGAAATTTCTCGTAGGTGCTGCAGTTCCGAAGATGATTCACCAGTTTAGGCAAGTGCATTGTTTGCAAGAACCCTAGCCTCGGGAAATATATTGTTTATCTCTTTTCACTCCGACTCGAACTCGAATTGAAACAGGTGCGGGGATTTCGATACGTATCGCATGAGTCCGTATTCCTATACTATTGTCATAGATAATAGGTTTAACGCAGTTCTAATAGTACTATGAAAGTTGATTGGCTGAAATGTCTCGAATACACCAATCGTTGCCCATTGCTGGACATAATTCGATGCATCGAAATGCTGCATATAAAATATATTACGCAAAAGGATCGAAAATAGAGCTAAATTCTGCAAATGTCTGCGATCTGACATTTAAACTTTTTTATGGATTTATATATGATTGTACATTTTCATAATTCTGATAGTTTAAATGGTAATGTTTGTAATCATATTTTGTTTGCTTGAATTTTCTGACGAGTAAAAATAGATCTAATTGATCTGACTTTTCGACGATTATACAAAGTTTTATCATCGTTTAAGGATAGGATAGACATGGCATTAAATAGAACTTTGTGTCTCACGTTTTGAAAAACCGACCGAGAAAAAAATCAGAATGTCTCTTACGCCCTCTACGATTTACTAGGGCGACTATTATAATATATATAAAATGCTATTTACTGTTAGTGCAGTATACACGTTGTGCGTATACGTGTATGTCAGTTCATGAGTATGTGTGTATATAGATATGGTATGTGCCATGTGACGTATGTACACACGCATTTTAGTGAACTTGTAGCAAAGCTACTCCCTCTCTGACTTTGATGATTTTGAAATATATCATATAAACTAATATTTTGTACAATTTTTTCTTATGTATATAAGCGGCGATCGGTTTTGTTTTCTGAAATTTTTCGCAAGAAACTATCGGTACTATTATACTACATTTCTGCCTATTTGTGCATCCGTGACAACGTATGCGCATCAACGAAGAACAGAATAGACATGACATTCAATGTTTCTTGCAACTGTAACTTTAGGAAAAATAATATTCTTTCAAATTTTTGAGTATGTAATGTTGTGATATGTGTAGTTAAAGAGGTGTAGAATAGAAACATATTATTTATCACATCACGGACAGTTCCTTTACACATTTAAATCGAACAACGCCATATCGGGAGCCATTTTTTTGGGGACTACCGGTTCTATCTGCACTACATATTTTCAGGCCCAATTTGTAAGCAGCAATTTGCCATTACGTTTTAGAATAACGTAGATTTATATCAAACAGTTTATAACGGGAATGCCAAACGATGCGGCAAATTAATCCAAACCGCTCATCGGTTGGATATTTTGAAACGAGATTTTATTCGAATCTTTTCGTCAACTGCTATCCTTGATGTTTTAGGTCAACTGAGGTACGAGACATTTAAACCAAGTTTGTCTATCGGTGCCAGCCGATATTCTTCATTCTTTATTGAATTGCCAGTAATCGAGGCGTATTTTGATTAATTGATATAGATCATACTTGTTAAATAATTTCAGCAATTTCTATAATGTCAAATAAGATTATTTTTAATTAATATTATTCAAAAATGATTGTAGTACTCTTACATATAGTTTCTTTATCTCTACATATCACTCTACATATATCTTAATAAATAGAAAAAAAATGAAATAATTGTCCTACGCTGTTTTATGAATGCATCTATTAAAAACAATTATCATTCTTCAAAATGATTAATAATTAGCAATTTGGAATATAGTTCTTGAGAATTGATAGCGAAACTATCTTGCAAAATGAAAGAAGACATTTCTTTAAATTAAAATAATTATCTCTGTTATTAATTGATATATGAATTATAAAATTTTTATTTTGTAGCACATGCGAAGGTTATTTTCTGCGGCAGTGGTTTTAGTTTTAATTCAAAACAGTACTAAACTGAATCGATAACGTAGCATGCGACGCGAACGCGATGTGGGGGTCATAGACTGTCACGTCTACTTTCCTCCTCTATATCCCTTCGGTGGTTTTACCTAGTTTTGCTGTTATTCTACCATTTAAAAAATTAAACAAAAAATTTAAACAGAAATTTAAATTAAACGTTTTAAATATTATTTTATTGAGTACAAAATAATATCTTTTCAAAATTAATGATCTTTTTAATTAACTATACCTTTGTCAAGGAAATCTAACCTATTATAACGTAAAATTTACGATCCTTTATAAATAAAAATGAAAATAAGACAAAATATCTATTTCGATGGTCCGGGAGTGGAAACGTTACATTATCCTTATATCAGTCAAGTGAATGTCATTTTGACAGATATAAAGTCATTTCATCGTATCAAGCGATTAGAAACAAATTTCGTCCCTGACAATACTTAATATTTAGCGAAATTTATAGTGCTCGGTATAGTTTTTGACGTATAATTGTGTGACACATAAAGATTTTATTTTTCATTGAATATTTATTTGTCAAATAAAAATCATATCATATATAAATAACCAGTTAGACAGTATTTAAAAATGAATCGACAGATTAATTCTACGAAAAAGTACAACGTTTATTTTGTTAAACCATGTAGCGTACATTTTAAAGACCATTATAATGAAGATATGTTGCGTGCATTCGATGTTAGTAAGTTTACTTTACATAAACAATATATTTTAAGCAACAATAAAAACGATGTAATGAATTGATCTTTCAGAAATGCATTGAATTTGGTATGCAAGCAGTATGGATCAGTAAAAAAGAATCTAATAAAATGAAATTTACGAAATATGATACCCTTGTGGTGGAAAATTGTAAAAATGTTTCAATGAATCAATTAGCAACAGCTGAATGTTGGTAAGTAGAAGCTTGATATTGATGTAATGTACTGTTGCATCAACTTTGCAAAGATCGTAGATGATATGATATTAATCAATATTATTTTACTGTTACAGCATAATTGAACCACAACATTTGCCATTTTTTTCTAAAGCAACTCCAGGTAGAAAAAGTCCAGTGCATACAGAAGTCATGCAAGATCTTTGTATATGTATTTCTTGTTTAAGTTTTGAAGATAAGGTATATTCACTAATGATTGTTTCTGCATACAATAAAAGGGGAAATATTTAAAAATCTTATTATTATAGAGATACGTACAAGTATTAGTGACAAAGATGAGTGGAACTTTTACAATAGAATTAGACAATAAAGTAACACATCTTGTAACATCATCTGTTTTGTCTGTTGAATATGAGGTAAGTAAATTTATATCGATAAAATTATATTTATTATATAGTTTTATTATAACATTTAATTCTTTCTAATAGAAGGCGATACAAATGAAAATACAAATAGTTACAAAAGAATGGGTTAAAGCAATATGGGAAGCAAATAAGACAGATTATGTTAAGCCAGATGACAAGATGTTTGATAAATATAAAGTTTCTATGTTCTATAATTTAGTTGTAACAGCAACAAATATTCCGAAATGTCAAGTGGAAGAAATTCAACGTTTAATGAAAGATAATGGAGGAGTAAAATACATATTGTTTAAAATTTTTCTTTTATATTTTAGCCAACTATTCCCTTATATTATTATTCTCTTTTTAGGAGTATATGAATACTTTGGATTGTGAAAAAGTTAATATCGTACTTGCACCAGATAATAGTCGTATAGATCAGAAGCTCAGGCATGCAAGAGAATTAGATATTATTTGTTTATCACTAAATTGGCTATATGAAAGTTTAAATGTCGGCTATGCTTTGCCTTTTAGGAATTATATATTTCAAACAACAAAAGAATGTTATTCTTTAAAAGGATCAAATGGTAAAAAATATCTTTTTAGTGTTATAGATCTATAAATTGGTGGCTAATATAATTTTTTTAATGTTCAATACGTGAAGCTCCTATTTCAGCTCCAAGTTCCATAACATATGACAAACAGCAAAGCAATTATATAGATGAAACCACATTTACAACCTCAACAATGAGCAATGTTTCAACTTGTTAGTATTACAAAATACATGAAAGTAACTTACAGCAAAGATAAATTTTATTTTAAATTTATTCCAACTTTTCAGTTTCTACAGTTACTACAGTTTTGGATAGACCTGCGTTTAGTGAAGCAGAATCGGCTGGTCCATTTTTATTTGGTTGCATTGTGTGTAAATTGTATTTACATTTTTCATATTCTATAATACTCTCCGTTGATATTTCTCTAATTAATTCTTTTTTTCCCTTTAGATTTACCTAACTGGATTTACTTCTGATCAACGGGATAAACTTAACAGAATATTGTATGTAAGTGCTGCAATGCGATTTGATTATGTATGTAACATTCTAACACACGTTATTGTCGGGGACGGAGATAGTGCAGCTAGAGACATAAAATTATTGAAAACAGGATTATGGTATAATGTTACTTTAATGTCTAAATTAATATCTATTTAAAATTCTGTAATTTAATGGAAATATGATGTAGTCCATATATATTGAGACTGGAGTGGTTGGAAGAGAGTATCAAATTAAAACGGCCCGCGCCAGTAGAAAATTTCTTATACAAAGAAGAAAATAGTACAGTTCAGGAAGTTACAGGACCATCATCTTCATTAATTATGGTATATACATAAAGGATATAGTACGTAATATAGGTATTTAACATGTTCATATATTTTTTCAGAATTCACAACTGCCGCAAGAAAGGATGTCAGAAGAAGGGGAAGAATCGTCTAATTTCGGTCAACAGGAGCTAGAAAATGCAATTGGTAGTGTCTGTAAATAATTGCTTACACTTTTTATGAAAGAAATTGAATGTACATCTTACTTATTGCTAGTTTCAACAACTGATGAAACGGTGCAAGAATATTTAGAGCTGTATGTACCTGATTTGCCTCAAATGCCAGAAAGTCGTGAAGAATATTCAATACTACCTGAAACAAATGATACTAATATTATTACTAATAGACTATTTGAAGGTAATGCTGTGGTAGAATATGTACAACAATGAACTAAAATAATGGTAAAATATACATATAGGTCTGACATTTGTCATATCTGGCTTCAGTGACATGTATAATTATGTGGTTGATACTATACTAGTATTGAATGGAAGAATAGTTCCAGGTACGTCCGTTAACATTCCAGACTATGCTATCGTGCCAAAATGTGGTATGCCTTTAGAATGTAGAGCGAAAGAAATTGTTACCTTTTCATTTATTGTAAGTTTCAGCTTTTTATTTCGATTTTCATGTTTTGATATATTCTTTAGTATTAGCATTTTTTTTATAGGACGATTGTATAACTCAGGATCGAATAGTTGAAACTATGTATTATCATAGACCTATATGTGTAACAGAGCCTGTATTATTAGGTTGTATTCTTACAATCAGCACATATGTAGGAGTTGAACGATCGTATCTTATAACATTAGCTATGGAATTGGGTGCAATGTATTATTCTTATCATATACCTTAAGGATAACTAGAGTGAATCAAGTATTAAAGCATTGTTTAATTTCAGATACCAAGATGTTTTAATGAAGGAAAATATTTTTGAAGAAGATCTGTATAAAAACTCACATTTAATTTGTCCAAAACCGGAAGGAAAGAAGTATAACACTGCAATAATGTGGGATATACCAGTTGTTACCGCAGAATGGTTAAAAGCCTGTGCGGCTCAATCAACACGGGTTGACGAAACGCCATTTCTTGTCGTAGAAAATTTCGGTATACAAATACTTAATAAATTCATATTATATATGTATATACAAAAATTTGTATAATAGTAGTCCCGTCTAAAGGCCCAGAAAACCCAATGGAAATAGACATAAGTTTACTTCAAACTAACACAAATCACATAGTTCTTTCTACTGAACCAGTAGCCAGTAGTTCAAGAAGCCACAACATTATTGTTCCAAAAGAATATTTTACAAATTTAGAAGTATAAATTTTTTTACATATTTCCTTTATTATTAATTTATGATCTATTACTAAAAACTATATTATAGATTCAAAATAATACTTTCGGTAACATACTGTTACTAAATAATGAATACAACTTACCTATGAAGACAACTTCTGAACCATCAAAAGCATTATGTAGTCAAGAGTTTGGACCCATCCCTTCACCAGAGACAGAAAGATCTCAATTGGAAGGGATTAGTTATTCCTCAAATTTAAGAAAAGAAGAACCTCCTTTGGAAAGCCCATTTAGTAGAGTTAGTATTTCTTGTAAGCTTAATTATATACATAATACATAAATATCTAATAAATATTACCATAATTGAATTTATAGCCTGCCTTAATACTTAAAAATAACTGGCAGGAAGTAAATGAAAAGTTACCAGAGGTAATATTCTTCATTTATATATGTATATGTGTATTGATAAATAATTTTATATATATTTATTAATAAATACTATAACATTATAGAACCATAATGTAGACGAGATATTATCTGCAGTAGCAAACGATGATTTCAACTAGTAGAAATTAGAAGACAGATGACAAGGGTAAAACTGACAAATGGAATTAATATGTAAGTTAAAAGAAAGTTTTAGATAAGCAAAGTATATGAGATGTGCAAATATTCATAAAGACCTTAGAACAGTAATTGACTGTACTTCCAAAATTATTATAATAGTATCATTGTATTTATATACAAATGAAGATTATACATCATACAATTAATCGTTTCTATATTCAACATATAAAAATTATTAGCTTCTATAATACTAAAAGCAGTAGTAAGTTAATTGTTGCACCTCCAGTTTAATTGTAAAGTCAAAAGAAGTACTGGCTCTATATTTTGAAACACGAAAGGATAAACTTTTTACTATAACTGTATTTGAATAGGAATTTGTGGTATAATTTAGGAAGTACGATGGAGGTACACACTGACTATGTTTTTTTCTTATGAAAGTGTTTTTTATGCACAATAAAGATTCTACATCTCTAATAGAACATCTTCTTTCATTAAATACCTTATCTGCATTCTGTATGTTTACAAGATTGACTTCACATAAAAATACTTCTCTTATTGTACATAATTCTGTCTCATACCTAACAAAAAACATAAACATACGTACATATTGGCCGTGGAATAATATATTACACCTTTTTACATAAGAGGTACGAATCAGATAGATCGACTTATTTTATTAAATTAAGTAACGATTTTATATAAAAATATATAGGGTGACATAAATAATAAAGTATTTTTACAAATTATCATACGAAATAGGCATTGTACAAAACGAAACGCTTTAAATAATCGTGATATCAAAGTAGACACGTAGAAATAAATAATAAATAAATTTTAAATTTAATATCGCTCGAAGTCATATACACACTGCACTATAACTGTTAGTGTATAAAATAAATAGTTACTCGAAATTTTATTATCATTTTCAAGGCACCACATTGTAGTCGTTGCAAAAAAACGGCGCAAGAGAGCTACATCGTCGTAATTACTTCTAAATTAGAAGTTCTCCCTAAACAGTATTACGTAAATGTAATCTGTAAACCTTCGGTCACCTATATACCCAAAAGGGTACCAACGATTCAATAAACCTGTACGTTATTAGTCCCAAAAAGAAAGTCATGTATTGTCCGCAAAAATCTCAAACTACATATTATGCGCATAATACTATTAGTATCCTCTAGAAAGGAAAACGTCTCAATATATATGTACATATATATTTCTGACGGATAAACGTTTCCAAAAATACGTTACTATATAATACGTTTGTTTTGTATAACGGACTTTACAATAAGTTGTTAGGAAAAGTTCTATAAACACCCGAAACATTTCCAGTTTTTCAATCTTCGTCGTATTATTAACAATTATAGGACAGACGTTGAAATTTTTCTAGTTCATAAAATAATATCCTTATAGTTTCATGGAAACTGTCGTATACCACAGAGCGTGTAGTAAAGCATTTTCTTTGACATGCTCCTAAGTAGATTCGTTAAAAATATCATTTTATACACGCACGCACGCACACGCACACGCACACACGCACACATATATCCCAATAATTTATCACACGTTCAATGCGTTGAAAGTGAATTACGAACATTTTGTTCGTACGTATGGCCCGCATTGGACGTGCGATACAAATATAAATGCATCTTTGCGAACATTTATATACAATGTATCACTGCATGTATTGATTTAGTATTTCTGAGTCATAATACTTTTGTTCTTTAATTCAAAGAGGACAAGCACGTTGCGTTATTAACGATGTGAGAGTACCTGGTAAACTCTGATCATTGGCTTTCCACGTTGTTCGTTCGCGATGTTTCATATAAAATAAGGGCAGTGAATAGATTAGTTCGTATATCTAGTTTACAACAGACGAAGAGAGAGGTGAAACGTGTCATGTGAGAACATTACGCGAACTTATCTCGAATAAAGCCATTGCTATTTAAACTTTGGGCACCCGCACATCGCTATACGATGTATAAAGAAAAGAAAGAAGAAAAGAAACTATAAATCTATCCTAGTCAGCCTTCTGTATGTTCCCGCTTTGCATGGTATTTGAGCAGTAGCTGCCGGTCTTCCCGGTGCTTATTGTTAGTGTTTATTTGGGTTAGAGTCTGAATCCGGTTCAGAACCGGAACCGGAAGACTCCCCAGCATTAACGTTCGCACTGCAGCGCGAGCTCCTTCGGCTACTGGAAGTCGTGTGTCTGCATTTTTCGCTACGATCCACTGTACCTACAATAATTTTACACAGAAATCAATATCCACGTAGAGCATTGCAAGAAATAATTCCATCATATTGCTTGTATGTATATTCTTTGTTTAAGATACTTGAATAAGTTACATTGAAAGTTGATGAATTTTATGATAAGTATGTAATATAATCATGACAAGAAACTTTTTTGGTCAAACGTTACAATAGATACTCACTAGTTAACGGTGTATGAACTTCAACCTTTATATTAGCCGTCGCAGTGACCTTGGTTGTGATATGAGACGTAGATGTCACTGGTGACATTCGACTAGACCCACTTGTATCTGATCCGCTACAGTTCTGTTAGTTAAAAACAAAAGCACACACGTTAATCATGCTTCGTGGATTTGGAATATCGGCATCATTCACGCGAGATAGTGTGTAAGGTAATAAGAAGAATTTTGAGTAATGTGTAAGCAGTTACAGAGATAGAAAGCCAAATGGTAGATATTATCAAAAGCACTCCCAAGTCAAGTACATTTGGAAGAAAATGCCAAGTGAGACAGGAAATATTTCAAAACAGTTAATATTCATGTCATATAACGTACCTGGTTGCCACAAGTTGATGTCGTTTCAACCTTCAACTCTGGCTGAACAATAATACAAGACTCCTGTGTACTGTGCCACGAATTTGGTTCCTCTGTGATGGTAGTGAGAGATGGTTCAGCGTGTAACCTGGCGTTATCAATTTTGTACGATCTCCTGGGAGGTGCAGGAGGTTTCGATCTTCTGACGATTGGCGAGGCAGGTGGAGTTGGCGTAGAAATTCGATCCGGATGGTCATTGGGTATTACTTCTGGAGATGGGCCAATCAAAGACAACAGGATGGGGAAAAAGAATAATCCATTCACCAAACCGATCCCAATAAGGCACAGCAACACCAAGAAGAAATATCGAACGATGAAGTCGAACTCGGAGAAGGCCAACATCACGACTGCTAATAAAGTTGTTATTGCTCCGTGAATTACAGGTGCGCACATGTGTTCCAGAGCTAACCGAATCCTTCGATCCCTGCTTCCAATGCTCGTAACAAAACTCTGCAAGAATAAAAACAAGAATATAATATATTAGAATATATTAGAATAATATATTGTAAGAATATAATATAATATGAACGAAATAACGAGTTTTACAATTGAGACATTGAGCACCAAAGTGGAATAAGCAATGTTCTTTCTGTACACTGTTACTTTCTGTTACATTGAATACCTTGTGTTCAATTCTATTTTAGGGAGAGAATCGTTTAGCTACTTGGATATTGGGAGTAGTTTGCTTTTGTTCTCAATGTCTCAACTTATCCTCTACTTGTATTTATACTAACCAGACAAATATGTACTGTAAAATGCACAGCAATTCCAATGCTGACGACCAACAGAACAGCAGGAACAGCGCTCAGTTTTATATTGCAAAGGCCCATGATTCCAAAGAGTTGTAGTACCACAGCAGCAAGAGAAGTGCCGACTAACAAAGCTGCCCAGAAATTCAACAATAATATTCCAACAACAGCAACACTGGCTGTTAAAGCAGCTAACAGAGCAATACCCAAACAATTTCTTAAATCCATATACTGTTCCCAAAAAAGGAATGGTATACCAGAAGGGAAATTTGGCAGTCCTCGTTCCTCAAATTTTTTGCACAGTTTTCTAACATTGCTAATTAGTTCTGTAATTTCTTGCGTGTCAGTAAGTTTATGCAGATAAAATGGCATCTGAGCGTACGTCAAAGGCATACTTTTTGGAATCTTTAATTCATGATCATTAGTATAAATCCATTGTCTTGGCTCTGGCCTTAAATTGGCCTGAGAAGCACCATAAGCCAAAACATCGTTTGACACCCATGCACTCAAATAATTATAAAACGCTCTTGGATTGATGATCCCTTCAGAATCGATTAGCCTGACTTGTGTGACTAACGATTTGTCAATAGGATTGTCTACGTGACCAGTTTGTACCAATAATTTGTAAGCGAGAATTGCCTCGTCACTAGCATTCTTGTACCACCTTTCCTGTGTAATACATCCATTGTTATAATCCCTATCAAACGCGTTTTGCAGTCCTTTCAACCAGTCCCTGAACAAACTTAACCAAAACTCAGGCAATCCTCCGTTATCGTTCTTGATCACATTCTTTATCCTCATGAAGGCATCATGATACTCATACAACAATCTTTGATTGTTAGGGTACTCGAATTCCCTCTGGGTAACAGCATACATATTGTAGAATCCAAAGTGCTTTGCCTGGGCAGCTAAGAAAGCATGTTCATTGGAATTCTGTGGCACCAGATCGGTCAGCTCTAGACCATCGTTCACTCTTACAGCTTGCCAAACACAGCCAACAAGAACTGCGATTAAAATCATCATGCCGAAGACCTTAGTCGCTGGTCTGGTGACGAAGGGAGCATAATGCTTCGCAGCTAACTGGGTCAAGGAGAAAGTGAGACAGTCGTCTTGGCTGCATCCTGTTAGGGTGTCTTCTTCGCTACACTGCTTATCCGAGTCCACCTCGATATTTCCACCGACCCACGACTCATTCTGCACGTTTTGCGATGTCAGGATTTGCGTGCAGGTTTCACGGCGTTCTGGTGGTATCGCCCTCGTTACAGTTTGCTTCGCGGTACCATTGCTCATTCTATTGGCATACTTATTTCTGCCAGCGTTCGATGGTAGGCAGCAGCAGAGTATATCTGAACGACCTGAACGTCGTCTTCTCAGGTCCAAACTCACCATAGCTGGGAAAACAAGCAGCATAGCGGCCAGATTGAAAAGTAACAAGATACCAGCTTGAAAGCAGAACACTCGGAGTGCAGGAATTGGGATTATCGCTGCAGCGAAGAACGCTGACACGTTGCTGATTCCTGCTAGAAGGACAGATAGGCCGGTCCTTTTTAAAACCACTCCTGTCTGTTCTCCACTGGGCACTTCGTTTACCGAGAGCTCAGCGTAAGTATGAGTTAATAGGAACATATCGTGAACACCGAGTCCTAGAGCTAAGAAAGGGACGATCTGAGTGGTGGCTGCGTTGAAGGGGATTCCCAGGAGGGCGCAGAACCCCAACCCAGCGGCCACAGTTGCGCAGATGAGCATTACGCCGGCTATGCCCACGCCAGCTTGCGAACGCACTGGATCCTTCCATCGAAGAAGGACTATACCCGCGTACAGTACCTGAAAGAAGATTATATTTCTATAACGAGGAGGTAGATAATAAGTAAATGAATAAGTAAGACCTGTGTCATACAATTTTGACAATCTTTCTTTAAATAAGTTTTTATAGTCATCTGTGTTATATGTATTCCTTGTACAGTTCTCTTGGCTGTTTGACATCAGAGGATTATAATTTAGTTTAATATAATTATATTAAGGTAGATTACTGATTACAAATAACCAATTGTACCATTTATACATACGAGTATAGCCAGTTATACAATTTTAATCATATATAGCCAAATTTTAGCAAGTTTCTAATCAGGCGAAATAAAAATGTCAAATGCAGATGATACAATTTGGTGGAAGGTGATTGTACGTGAAAAAACAAGTCGAAAATATGGAATACATTTTTTTCATATGACGTTTTCTTTCCGAGGAAATCGAGTTTGAAAATTCGGTAGGTATACCTCGACGTGGCTAATCCCGGACTGAACAGGAGCATATAAACGACAGGAGGTTAAACTGCACGTAAAAATAAGGCAGAAACGTAGAATAACATTTTGTCATAAGATGCTATGCTTTGGAGAAAAATTAATTGTAAAATGCATCGTGCGTGTACACAAGACCAGTTCTCGACTGAACGCGCTCAAACTTTATTTTCTTGAAAACGAGGCGACAAATGGGAAAACTTTATTTCACATTTTTTACTTATTTCCGCGCGTAGAATAACTTCCTGCTGATTCTATACTTTTCCTTAATTTATTGATACTTAGTTCGTACTTAGCCAAGTTCAAGTATACTCGACAAATTTTCAAACTTGATTTTCTCGCGAACGAAGCGTTATATGAAAAAACATTGTTCCACATTTCCAAATTATTTTTTCACGTAGAATCGCTCCTTACCCGTTTGTACCACCACTTACAGGGCACCCTGTATAATTGAAACTGTACAGGATCAATGTACCAGACCAACGTAACGTATCCATTACTTACAGTATTCACGAAAGCGTTAGAAACCGTAATAATATTTATACTCACCATCAGTGCGCAGCCTATGGCAATTTTCATAACGGACACCTCGCTGTACTTTCCAAGTATGTCGTTCATGGTAGTTGTGCTGAACGCGTACAAATTGTACGGCGCTGAGCCATTCGCGTCCAGGTGCTTCTTCACTTGATTGCTGAACGCTCGTTGCCAGGTTTTAAGTACTTGCGATGCCTTCTCCTGGGACCAGTCGATATTATGTACCTTGTAGGTGTTGTCGAAGAAATCGTAAAGCTCTCGCTCTCCCATCAGCTGCACAACGGTCTGAAGCGCAGCTGCACGGGTCAAGTGACCAGTCTTATTGTGCTTAGCACCACCGACGAGTAATTCCTCGGGCCAGTGCATAAACTTGGCCGCGAAACCGTAACAGCCTCCCGTTAATTCCGCTCCTATGTCTGGTACCTGGCGAAACAAATCGTGCAGCTTCATGAGCATCTTCGGTGTCTATATGAAGATAGTCCCCCCTCCCTTCCTCCTACTCTTTTAATCTCGTATTTTTTGTCTTCGTTCAGAATTGTTCTAAGTTTGTCCTACATTGGCACAAAGGAATAATGAATTGTTTGATAGGATTCAAAGAAACAACATCAAACAGGTAAATCTTTGTCCAGCCCTCATTTTCTCGGAACCGAACGCGTTAAAATTGTTCTGGACAGTTGCGGTTGTCCCAAACATCACTCCAAAGTATCCTTTCAATATCGTGTTTAGTTTAGGGAATAATTTGAGAAAGCTGTATAGTCATAAGACATTTCTCTTTATTTTCACAGCAATAATACACGGTAGAAAGGTTCTTCTTTTGGAACATGTGCTTACAACCTTAGAAGAACTCGGAACAAAAGTTTATGTATATGTTGAGAATTGTGGATCTTAGTCGCCGAAATAAATGTATAGAAACATTTACAGTACACGTAGAAATGGTATTAAAATAGTTTCATATTTATTTAATATGTGATTTAAAAGATATTCGTAGATACCCATAGCAATCTTTTTGTCTCACCATCTTCTTTTCCACCATGGGTACGGAACAGTTGCATTCTTCCGTTTCTTGAGATGCTGCGCACGCACATACTCCCACACACGCTCATACTCATATATGTGTGCCACAACTACGCGGCTAATTCAGTGTAGCACACAAAATTACACGTATCTCAATAGTATATTTGACTTTAGGTTTGCACGCGCATCTATAACGGTAAACGGACGTACCAATTGATTGTACGGGGTATTTCGAGCACGTCATTCAGCAAACGAAATATTTCAGCCGGAATGCCACCTGCGACATCATTCTCTTTATCGATTCTCATTAAACGGACGCTAATGAATCGTCAGACTATCACAATGCATTCGTTACAGAGGCTAGGCCCCTGCACACTCCACACGGTTCATCCTGTTCACGTTATTTATCTTGGCATGATATAGCGAACCATTGGACAACGTCCAACCAACAAAATGGCGATCGTTTAAAGTGCTCACTGGTATGCTCCTTTTATAGGTGCCCATAAAATCACGGTGTGAGGTCTGCAGTACCCTATGCCATCGTTCCACTTACGATCGCGTTTTTATCATTTCCTGACCCACCAAACCAACCATCCATTCCGAAATCTTCCTTTCAACCGGAATCATTCTTTCAACAGGCAAAGAAATTCCTAACGTGATTTCCTAAGGCTTTTATTGAGTTGGCAACTAAGTGATTGCGGATTTTGTCATTAGGTCGTATTGACAAAATCCGCAATCACTTAGTTGTCAACCCAATAGTTTCCCTCTGGACGAATGATTGTGACACACACACACACACACACACACACACACACACACACACACACACACGCACGCACGCACGCACGCACGCACGCACACACGCACGCACGCACGCACACGCACACACGCACACACACGTATGTGTATACAGAGTGTCTCCGAAATCACGGTACAAGCGGTCGGGTGGTGATTCTGCATGCAAAAATAAGTGGAAAAAGAGGAATAATATTTTTTCGTTGGAGGGCTCGTTTTCGAGAAAAATGAATTTGAATATCCGTCCGGTGCTCGTATGCTAATTGCGAGTGTCGAGGTGCCCGACTTCTCTTTCTGCTCGTGTTACGATAAGTACAAAACGAGTATAAAAATCATATATCAAAGGTAAATCGTTCACATGTCAAATCTTATCGTCTCGACAATTTCTCGCAGATTTTCCCCCGGCAGTCGATCAATTTGATCTTCCCCCTCGGACAAATCGCATATCGTACAAAATGTTTGGCTGAATTACTCTGCGTTGATCACGTGTATAAGCATCGATAATGATTAATTAAGTAGCTCAGAGGTAAGAAAGTTGGAGTTGGAGAAAATCAGCGCTGGGAGAGGCAGGGAGAGTGTAATGACGAAAAACGAAGGCGCAAAAACGCGAGATACCGAGCACGTTAATCGCATACTAACGAGCCAGCGCTAATTACCAGTAATTAATTCGTCGATTATCGCACAGCAAGCAAACGAGCGAATCGCGCAGCAATTGGCCTTCGCGCCTTACCTTTTCTTCTACTCGTAAATTACGATCACGATATAATAGTAACAAGATCTTCTATAGATGAGAACTATAATTTGTCAAAGCTATAACTAACTATACTGATAACTAAATTAAAACTAACAAACGATTCGTTTGTTTACGATATTTATTAACGCGTTTACTATCACGGTGGCCATCGACGGCCCACGTTCTTTTTATTGAACACTTTCGAAACTAGTTATATACAACATATGAAAGGGAAGCTCGTCAGCTGCAAAATGCCGGAAAATTTGGAACTTTGCACAAATGTAGCTAACAACGAAATAATTTTTTCCCAGCCGAGAAACGATAGAGGAAGAAAGCTAAATTAAAAGTTGCAGTGTCTTACATTTCTATATAATTATATAATACATTATTATGTAATATTTTAATTTTATATTTGCACATTATTTAACGATAGTCATAACTACCACACCAGTCATTTCCACTGGTTCTGGTAGAAATATTAGATTGACAACTAAGTGATTGCGGATTTTGTCATTAGGTGGCAATAGCTTCGCCTTTACTATCGTTGGTTCCACTGTTAATTTACCCATTAATATAAAAAAATATTATACAATAAATATATACACTATACATAATAATATTTAATAATTATCACAGACAAATATTTATTCCAAACGATTCGTTATACGACGATGACATATAAAAACATATTCGTTATATGATGTCCAACTCTGCTATGAAACACTCTTCGATCCGACGTTGATGAAAAAACAGTTGCCTTCTGACAACTGGCGAAACGTGAGACGATGTCGTGTACCTCGCGACGCTCGCGTACCACAAACACACGTAACATTAGAGCTGATCCACGGTGATTATCGCGTGTCTCGAGTATCAGTCCACGACCTTACGTGATCCGTCACGATATTTTGTTGGCTGATTTTTTAAAATCGTCCCGTGAACATCGATCCCCAAACAATTTATCCGGCGTAAGCGCGTCCCACCAAGAGACTGCGATCGTATGGGCGATTCTGATCGAGTTGCACGCGCGAAATCTAATTTATCGGTTGTAGGTTTCTTGCGAATGTTCAAATGGATTTGGTTTCACCGCGGATTTAAGCTCGGCAAGGTATAACGTGGGATGGATAGTATGGACAGTACGATAGCGATCGCAAATATATTGTCTTGTCGAAAGGAACTTTCGAAAATGCTTTTGGTGCTGCATATGCCAGCGTATGCGACCGCGAGTTAGCGTGAAGAACTTCGTACGTGTATGTTGCGTGCGTCGTATAAAATATTTCGACATTTCGTTAGCACTGATAATGAGCACTGACTGTCGCATACAAAATTCCTGATTCACACAGGGTGCGGCCGAATGACACATAGAAGCGAGTAAGAGGCGATTCCTTGTGAAAAATTACGAACAAAATACGCAGTTAAATTTGTTCATTTAAAGCTTAGTCTAGGAGAAAATCGAGCTGGAAAATTGACCAATTACGGAAATGCGGAATTAAATTTCTTAGATGGGAGAATTTTATTTTATATATTTTACTTACTTTCGCTTCTAGGATAACATTTTATCGATCGTTTGCTTATATCCAGTCGGTAATTAGCCATACGGTAATTAGTATACTTGATAAGTTTTCAAACCCGATTTTCTCCAAAATTAAACCTTTGTTTTGTTTTGTAAAAAAACTTTGTTCCGTATTTGGTTCTTACTTTTTCTTAAGGAGTCACCTCGTGCCCGTTTGTGCGTGTTATTCGGCCACACCCGATATATGATCAAATTTGAAAACGATTTGAAAATGTTTAGAAAATTAATACACAGAACGAAGAGCCATTTTGAACACGTTGAAAATGGTACGTTATGGTAAAGATATTGGATATTGAAGTTTATTAATGTAATGGATAATTCACTGATTGTTTAAATGTTTTCGTATTCTCATAAGATATATAGTGATGCACTAAATATCTTGTATGGACTTCACTTATCCACCAACAAGTTCATGCAAGCTATAAACGCAGTTCTATCGTAGTTCACGTCAAAGAACACTTTTGTTCGCTTAATCTTAAACCAGTTAAATACTTCTGTCTTCTCTGCCATCGAGCCGGAACGAGAGGAAATAGTAAAACGACAGTATAAAATCACATAAGCTAAGAGATTTAAAAATTCTTTTAGCCAATTCAAAGTTTCTATTTTGAATATTTGACAAATTCCCGCCTTAAATATTCGTAGGCCATTTTATTGTTCTATTTCTCTTCTCTTTGAGCTAAATGAATGTAAATCTTCTGCGTGTAATATTCGAAAAATTCCCTTCCTAAACATTCGTAGGCCATCAAATAGCCTTTCATTCTTCTATTTCTCCAACACACCTATTTTATTTCACTCTTTTCTTTTCTTCCCCCCCCCTTCCTTTTCTTTCTTTTTTTAAGCACACTAGCGCAACTTTTTCTCATCCGCATGCTCTTTTTATATCTGGCGATCACCTGCGTAAATCGCCGGCGCTCGTTTCACGTTGAGTATAAAATATAGAGGGCTAGCCGATGGATGCGCTACCGGATGTCAGGCTGGCATACCAAATAAAGCCCGGCGAACGTGATTCTACCTGTGATTCGGTGTCGGCAGACGCGTTGCACGTGGACGACGGACGTCGCGTTATGTAATTCCACGAACGGGCGCGATACGCGTGTGACAAAACGTCAACGTACTACTGGCACGCTTTTCTTCTTTTTCTCCGCGTGTCCGACTAGTAGCTGTTTCTTATATTTCACTTGACTCGCGCACCGCTCTCGCACCACCTGGTGTCGCTCTTCTCTCTTTTTCTTCCTCCTTCTTCCATCCTTCCGCCATTTTCCCCATGCCCAGCATTTGCTTCCGTTATATCAGATGCGCCGCGTCTTTCTCTGTCATACGACAGACTTTACGTTTCATTGGATTTCGCGAATGCCACTCGCTCGTTCCACTCGTTCAATGCAGCAGTTACAAGTTACAATGCAATTATCGGTAGAGTAAAACGCGACACACACGCGACAGGGATAAACAAACAGAATGGCAAGATTAATAAGAAATTAAAAAAGGGAAGAAATAGAAGGTGACAGAACGACGAGTGTCTGAACGTAGATACTATAAAAATCCGCAATCACTTAGTTGCAAGCCAATATTACGTTCGCGAAACTGACAGCCTCAGCGACGAATTAACATGCTAATGGGGAGAAATCGTTATGTTTCGATTTAACACTTTACCGACCGCTGGCGTTTCAACAGCATATGCACGTACGACAGATTAGACGCAGATTCTCCGTGGCGCTGGCTCTGTTTCGGTTTAGGCTCTCCAATACTATTCTTTTCGTTCATCGCGAACGGTAAGTTTATCAAATTGGTATAAAACTGTGGCAGCTTACAAAGCAACGCAACTGACGCAACTGAGCAAGATACCTTAGTACTAAATAACAAATTACTGCTCAAATAATGAGAAAGATTGTTGGCGACAAAAAGCCGATTAATAGGCTATTAGTCGGTAAGCGTCGGCGACAGTAAACCGATTAATCTGCTATCGGTAGGTAAAGTGTTAAGATTGCCAGTTCGCAACAGATCGTATCGGGCAAAGTGTGTAACATGGGGTAACTATAGATCGGGTAACCTCGTATTAAGGATCGTTGAGCGCGTCTAGACATCGTCTATGGGGAATGAATGCGCCAGCTAACCTTGAAATCTCCGAAACCCTATGAAAGAACTATTAGTCTGAAATTACGTTACGAGTGTGTGCAAGCTCGTACAGCCTTCGTCGGTTCACCGGTTTCTTTTCCAGACGATCAGTGATTTGACTGCATTGTTCTCGTGTTTCGTAAATTTCTCGACTTTTACGCGCATAATATCACATCGCTTACAATATATCGCAATGTTTTACGTAATAGAGACGTAGCTGAAAATTTTTCTGCATCTAACCCTGCTAATTTACCAAATGTCTACCACTGCTAACTGTGTTGAGATTCGATTAAACGGAAAGCTGCATGTAGTTTTAACAGGAACAAACAAATATTGTTAGGTGTGTTCCTACCGAAACAAAGCAGGAGAAAGACACGAAACAATTTATTATTGCGATACTTGTCTCGACAAGCCAACGATGCATCTTGGCAAATGTTTTATAAATTATTGTAAAAAAAATACAGAAAAAATATTAAAAAATAATATGTTCAAAAATGTAAATATATATAGATTATTAAAATATAACATTTTTCTACATTACCTACAAGACACTCGTCGCATACGCGCAATATCACACCGAATTGCTGCTACACCTAACCGAAAAGTCGTCGAATACAGAGGGTTCAAATGGAAATTTTGAATTCGCGTGGCTTAGAAAAACAGCAAAGAATAGAACGAAATAAACAAATGTTAGAGAAACGGAGGAATAAAAGTCGATACATAGTAATACACTTTTTTTTAATTAACCGTGTCCGCTTGGACCGCCAGATGGAGCAGCTGTTGAGCGCATTAACGATTTTCCCAGGAAGCAGTTGCCATTCCATTGCACGATCGCGTATCTGCGCCGGATCGACGATTTTATCGATCGCCGGGCTCCAAGACGGCCGGTGTTCGTTAATTATGCGATCGGATAATAATTGCATTAAACAGTCATGAAAAGCAGGAATCTTTAAAAGACCGCAGGCTAGAGGTGGTTATCGTTGTCGTCGTGTTGCTTAGAAAACAGCATCGTTCTCGGATCTGCAGAACTTAACGAGGCAGCGAAGCGGACGACGCGCACACGTGTGCACGTGGAGA
The DNA here is from genome assembly GCA_014737525.1 of Bombus difficillimus. NCBI lineage: Eukaryota > Metazoa > Arthropoda > Insecta > Hymenoptera > Apidae > Bombus > Bombus difficillimus. The sequence continues at coordinate 235,488 of JACXIT010000158.1, forward strand.
GAAGATCGTGGCGACGACGCGGTTTACCGCCACCGGCAAACTAGATTTTAATTGATCCATAGCCGACCGACTTAAACTTCACAGTTGAGAGCTTAATCGACCGCGGATCCTTCGCATAACGGGCCACGCGTATGCGTTTACTTTGAGCGGTCGAGAGGCTCGACGCGAAGGTGACGAGTGCCACGAGTGCTGCTCGAGTACGGTAAACCCTTGAACGACACGAGGCTCTCGGAAGACTAAATTTGTAAGCGGTTTGCGTGGGATTTTTGATCGTTGGAGAACATTTTCCCCGCGAAATTCGATCTGAAGCTATTTTTCGTTCGATCTGAAGAATTTATCGACAGCGAGCGAAAACAGAGAATGAGATTCCATTCGTCTCTAGCGAATAAGCGCGCGATTCAACAAATACCCAACGCGGTTGTGTAAAATTTCAGAGATGATTCGAGTCGATTCGATAGAAAAACATCAATTACTGTAAAATCGATGCAAAAATCTGTTGCTATCCATAAGAAATATAAACAAATTTCAATGCTTCCTTCTAATTCCCAGCTACGTATTTTACCCCCAAAGAATTTTTGATTTTCGCGCTCCTAGGACGAACTCGAATACTCGAACCTTCCATTGGTTCAAACAAATTCGAAATCATCGTGCTCCAACTGCGACTCGAACACGCAGTGGAGTGAAGATAGCTAGTACACGGGGTATATACAGCAGATCGATACTCTCTCCTTTCCGCGTAAGCTTCGAGGGGACGTTCTGTGCCTGCAGCTACGTTCCGATTGCCCGAGGAGAGGGCTGACTGCGCCACGTGGCCATTAAGTGTAATTACGTTAAGTACGGGCGCGCGTACACTGTATGGAAATAGAAGTAGAAATGAGGGGCCACGCTTGAAGAAAGAGGAGACACACGAGAGAAGCGTGGCGAAAGACGAACGTGATGCAGAAACGAACGGAGAAGAAACGCGAAGGAGATGGATAGAGGGAGAAGAGAAAAGGAAAAGAAAAGAAGAGAAGAAGAGAGACGCCTCTTCTCCCTTTCCAGATCGGATGACATAAATCCATGCTTTCAATTATGCGAAATTAATTGACCGCGCCTTGTATCTTCTCCCTGCAATCTCTCCCTCCCCTTGCTTTTTCCCCTCTTTCTCCGAGTCTCCCTTCCCTCTTTCTCGCACGCCCAGCTTGCGTGTAAGTATGTACTTACTCTAGCGTTAACCTCTCGGTTGTCGTGCACATGGACCTACGTGAACTTTGTGCATAAATTTCATTGTACCTTTGTCTCGGACTTTGTTACGTCGCTTAGAACTTTATGGACCGCGTGAACAGGTAATATGTTTATGATGTAGTGGATGAGGTAGGAGAAAGGAAGAAAAGGAAAGGTAATTTGATGAAGCTGTACCGTTTCGTAAGGGGAGATACGTGGAATTACGTGCTTTCGTAGTATTCACGCTGTTAATCTTGATATTGCGAGATTAATTCTTCGACATTGTTCATTTCTAATGGGAATCTTTAGCATGAATTAATATTCATTTTTGTTTGTTTAATGTGAAAAGTTTCCCTGTACATACGAAGGTACTAGGAACAATTTCTCTTTGGTAATAGTTGCATTCGAAAGGATAGGGACCGGTGTTTGTATCTATCACGATTCTAATGTCAATGAAAATTTAAGGGTTCGTTCAAACTATCAATATTTTTTGTCAATACTTTGAGCTTCTGTTGATGTTTCTGGTTCTGTTGTCTTTGAGGAAATGTTGATGTAAATAAGGAATCTTTGAAAGATGGATATATATATTATCAATGTATATTGTCAATACAATATCGTCTACATTTATCGCCGAATATTGTGAATATATATTGTCAATACATATTGTCAACATTTATTGTCAATACATATTGTCAACATATATTGTCGACACAATACTGCCAATACATATTGTCAACATGTACTGTCAATGCAATATTGTCAACATGTATGGTCAATGCATACTGTCAATACAACATTGTCAACATATGTTGTCAATACAATATAGTCAACATTTATTGTCAATACATATTGTCAATATTTATTGTCAATAGAACAATGTCAACCTTTATTGTCAATACATGTTGTCAACATATATTGTCAACATATATTTTCAACAGATATTGTCAATAGAACAATGTCAACATTTATTGTCAATACATTTTGAGAACATATATTGTCAATAGAACAATGTCAACATGTATTGTCAATACATATTGTCAACATATATTGTCAATACAATATTGTCAACATATCTTGCCAACACAATATTGTCAACATTTATTGTCAATATATATGGTCAATGCATATTGCCAATACAACATTGTCAACATTTATTGCCAATACATATTGTCAACACAGCATTGTCAACATTTATTGTCAATACATATTGTCAACATATATTGTCAACATATATTGTCAATACAATATTGTCAACAT
>JACXIT010000158.1:238798-282570 GCA_014737525.1 Bombus difficillimus
CAACATATATCATCAATACAACACTGTCAATATATATTGTCAACATATGTTGTCAATATAATATTGCCAACATATATCATCAATACAACACTGCCAATATATACTATCAACATATGTTGTCAATATATATTATCAACGTATATTATCAACATATATTGTCAATATAATATTGCCAACATATATCATCAATACAACACTGCCAATATATATTATCAACATATATAGTCAACATATATTGTCAATATGTCACAGTATCGGCTAAGGAGTCGTTTTTAAAAAGAAAAATGATATTGTACACTGATTGCTCAGTTTATACGAAGGCTCAGCTTATGTGGAATTTTGATTTTGCATTGTTTCTTTTTCATTACTTCACGAACACGTAAATAAAATTTGTTTACCTTTGTAACCACGGTAAATTGGCTTACACCCGAACACGTAGTACGTGTATGTGGAGTAAAAATATTTTTCATCAAATTTTCATCGATATTCGCAGCAACAACAATATGTAAATCTGTTCTATCAATGTTCAATAATATCGACATTCATAATATGTTCAATAATAACTTAAGAACATAAGTTCAATTCTAAAAATGGTTAAAAAAATTTGTCATTACTAAATTAAACAAAAATCTAAAAAATATAATTTTCATTTCAAGATGATCGAACGGTTTGTTAATTTGTAAAACTGAAATCTGTATTATATAATATTTGGTTCTTTATCGCTGTGTAATTTGTATTGCAATAAAGTAACATAAATCGTGTTATTAAAAAGCCACCGTTGCTTTCAAGCTTCTCGTCGCGTCGGTAGCATAATTCTACCTGAACTGTGGCAATCAGCTGCAGTTTGCGAAAAAAAAAAACAAACGCAATTTTACAGCATCGGCTGCGAATTCGTTAATACTTCGTATTACCCTAATTAACCCATCCACGTGAAAGAAAAAGAAAAAAAGAAAAAAGAACAACTCGAAATTTCGTGCTACTCGGCCACGTTTACCAACCACCCAAGCACCAATTGCAATCAATCAAACCCAAATTTCTCCCTAATTACACGTTCCTCCCAAAGATCATTCCGCGCCGTCTCCACCCGTCATTACGCTAGAATTTCAACGGACAAGCCTGTCATTTTGCGGTTTCCGCGTACGAACAGGGTCTACTTCCTATCCAAAATATTCCAAGAAGCGATCGCGACTCGTCGTTAAGATTCTTCCAGATTTATGGGCAATTGTCAGCAGATAACCCGCGCATATCGCGTTTAAATCATTTCCACGCAACGGCACATAAAATGTTAAAAATTAATGATTGGAAAGCGGGAAACATATAATTTCTTATTAATTGGATTTTTACGATAACAACCAGCACTTTGAACTTCTTTTGAATAATTTGTAATAATACAGACAAATATTCCTACTTAAGAGAAAAATGAAAATAAGAATATTCCAGATGTACATATCATCGACAATGAGAAGAATTTTTCTTTAATTTTAATTTCTTCCAACCAGCGAATAATGTGCAATTTTGTTCGTAGTGAAATCGTTTCTTGGCTATAAAATAATGTTTTCTTTTCTTCATTTTAATAATAATGCTATATCTTGGCTTTTTGAAAACTGCATTATGGGAAACACGCTCGCATTAATTATCACCAGTAATTAATCAAACCTTTCCACGATACATTATCGTGTTATAAATAATACATTTCAATTATTTATACAAATACTTCAATATTTCAATCTCTAGAATTTCCATTTTATACTACCATTAATTGTTGTGCATTTGAATTTCTTGACAAATAATCTCTAAACCATATCGCTGGAGATACATTTCCATTTAATTCAATTTTTAATTAATTAACATTTAATTTAATTACCATCGATAATTAACCAAACCTTTACACGATTCATACAATAAAACGCGAAACAAAAGGTGGGAAGTGAAAGAGCACAAGTGTCTTTATAAATACGAAAACGAGATTGTTTGCCAGTAGGAAAAATTGCTATTTGAGAACATAGTTACGCATACGTTGTAATATAGTAGACGCATAGTATTCTGTCTCTGTGTACTATAAAACTATACAAGCTCATTCGAGTCTACTATACAACCAATGAAATATAATAAATAATTTGTATAATTAATTTACCATATATTAATTACTATGATTATTTTTACTACTTTTACATATTCATCATTAGATCAAGCTTTAACTTCAAATAAATAATAAATGATTTGTAGAATTAATTTACCACATATTAATTACTATGACTATTTTTACTACTTTTGTATATTCATCATTAGATCAAGCTTTAACTTCAAATAAATAATAAATGATTTGTATAATTAATTTACCATATATTAATTACTATGATTAATTTTATTACTTTTACATATTCATCATTAGATCAAGCTTTAACTTCAAATAAATAATAAATGATTTGTAGAATTAATTTGCCACATATTAATTACTATGACTATTTTTACTACTTTTGTATATTCATCATTAGATCAAGCTTTAACTTCAAATAAATAATAAATAATTTGTAGAATTAATTTACCACATATTAATTACTATGACTATTTTTACTACTTTTACATATTCATCATTAGATCAAGCTTTAACTTCAAATAAATAATAAATGATTTGTAGAATTAATTTGCCACATATTAATTACTATGACTATTTTTACTACTTTTACATATTCATCATTACATCAAGCTTTAGCTTCAAATAAATAATAAATGATTTGTATAATTAATTTGCCACATATTAATTACTATGACTATTTTTACTACTTTTGTATATTCATCATTAGATCAAGCTTTAACTTCAAATAAATAATAAATAATTTGTATAATTAATTTACCACATATTAATTACTATGACTATTTTTACTACTTTTGTATATTCATCATTAGATCAAGCTTTAACTTTATCTCAAATTTAACAAATAAAATAAATAAATTAATTAATTAATTAAAATAAATAAAATGTATTATACTGCACCGCGAATCTTTAATTATACAAACTTCTATGCAAATAACGACCTATTTCATTTATTAGATATTACTACAACAAGTATTCTATTCTGAGTATTTTATATAATTTTACACGTATCGTATACGTTCTGTGCATTTTTGTAGCTACAAATTTCAAACACACAACAGATACCGAATACGTAGAAAACCTAAGCTGTTTATTCGTTAGCTGTACCGCTTTGCCTGTAAACCTGTAAATTGTCCGTCAGCCTGGACGAGCTTTTACGCGCGAACGTGATCCGTGCACGCGCGACAGGCGCGGAATTCAGATCGTATGTTAATGAGGGCGAAACGACGGCCGCGTAATGTGTCGGCGGCGAAAAAGCGTACGTAATGCCGGTGTGTAGCGGCGACGACCACCGACGTGGCGCAATAATGACGCGCATCTTTCGATTTTATTATTTTAATGTCGGTCCCGAGCGCCGCGACCCACGCGACTCGCATACGCATTCGTCGATCCTCGCATGGGAATCGTTTCATTCAACGCAGTTTGCTTGTCCCGTTTTCTTTCCCACCTTTGCTATGTCCACGATTTTACGATCCAAAATTGATCGTTCCGAGGGTACCTTATCGGGCCATCTGAAATTTCGCCTGCGAATCGCCGGACATTCGATGGCTGCAACTTTGTACAAGTGCGATTTCCGAAGATATTCAATGACTGGTTTCGCAAACGTGCCGGTGCGGAGGAAATTTGAAATGCGAGCGAGTGTGAGGCAACATATTGGCGAAAGAATAGCATTGATAGGATCGATCGATAAGAGTGGAAATATCACAGTGTAGTTGACAACGAGCGAGCTCATTCGTACGGTATATTTTAGCAAAAGTGGAAATACTTAAGTGTAACTGAGCGTGAGTGTGAGTGAGGATCGTGAATGGGAATGTATTGGGAAGTTAGGATCCATTGGTAACAGAGAAAGTATTTGAGTTACTTGACGATGGATGAATTCATTGGTACGGTATGGATTAATAAAAGTGGAAATACTTAAGTGTAACTGAGCGTGAGTGTGAGTGAGGATCGTGAATGGGAATGTATTGGGAAGTTAGGATCCATTGGTAACAGAGAAAGTATTTGAGTTACTTGACGATGGATGAATTCATTAGTACGGTGTGGATTAATAAAAGTAGAAATACTTAAGTGTAACTGGTTGTGAGTACAAGAGAGGCAATACACTGACGAAAGAATTGGTAAGATCGAGTGGTCGATGAACAATAAATATTCGAACAATAAATATAGTTGAGTATGAATGTCAATGAATGAACTCATTTGTACGGTATATTTTAGCAAAAGTGGAAATACTTAAGTGTAACTGAGCGTGAGTATGAGTGAGGATCATGAATGGGAATGTATTGGGAAATTAGGATCCAATGGCAACAGAGAAAGTATTTGAGTTACTTGACAATGGATGAACTCATTGGTACGGTATGGATTAATAAAAGTAGAAATACTTAGGTGTAACTGATCGTAAGTGTGAACGAGACAATGTATTAGACAATACGGTATGTTTTAGTAAAAATGGAAATACTTAAGTATAACTGAGTGTGAGTATAAGCAAGGCTATACATTGTCGAAAGAATTGGTAATAAAGGTAGAAATACTTAAGTGTAACTGAGTGTGAGTATAAGTATAGCAATACACTGACGAAAGAATTGGTAAGATCGAGTGGGAACAAATAAATGTAGTTGAGTGCGAATGTCACTGAGTGAACTTATTTGTACGGTATGTTTTAGTAAAAATGTAAATACTTAAGTGTAACTGAGTGTGAGTATAAGTGAGGCAATACACTAGCGAAAGAATTGATCAGATCAAGTGGTAACAATAAATATAGTTGAGTGTGAATATGAATAAGTCAATTCATTCGTACGGTATATTTTAGTAAAAATGGAAATACTTAAGTGTAACTGAGTGTGAGTATAAGTGGGGCAATACACTAGCGAAAGAATTGATCAGATCAAGTGGTAACAATAAATATAGTTGAGTGTGAATATGAATAAGTCAATTCATTCGTACGGTATATTTTAGTAAAAATGGAAATACTTAAGTGTAACTGAGTGTGAGTATAAGTGAGGCAATACACTGGCGAAAGAATTGGTAAGATCAAGTGGAAACAATAAATATAGTTGAGTGTGAATGTCAATGAGTGAACTCATTTGTACGGTATATTTTAGTAAAAATGGAAATACTTAAATCCAATTAATTATGAGCGCGAGTAAATTCAATAATGAAGTTGCTTTTAATACGAGTCATCTAAATTGTACAAGTATATTATATCAATTTTTGATGTCTATGAACATTGATAAATATTTATTAATAAATTAAGTCTCTTTGGTGCATGTTGAAAATATTAATATTTAAAGACTTGAAGATATAAAGTAATGGAAATAACTTTGTCTTTGTATACTATTTCAATCTATTTCAACTTCTACAGTGTATTTTATATTACTCTTAATTTCTATATTCTTCAATTTCATAAAAAATAAGCTGAAAACTGTATCATGGGAAACACGTGTACACTTAATCAATTATCACCAATTACTGGTTAATTATCAAAGCCTTTTTACGATTCATTATTGTGTTATAAACAAGATATTTCAATTTCTACAATGTATTTTATACTACTCTTAATTTCTATATTCTTCAATTTCATAAAAAATAAGCTGAAAACTGTATCATGAGCAATACGTTTGCACTTAATCAAATATCAATTATCAGTAATTAACCAACCCTGCTTACGATTCATTAATACATTGTAAACAAGATATTTCAATTTCTACAATGTATTTTATACTACTCTCATTTTTTATATTCTTCAATTTCATAAAAATCAAATTCAAAACTATATCATGAGCAATACGTTTGCACTTAATTAATTATCACCAATAATCAACCAAACCCTCTCACGATTCATTATCACATTACAAATATCGATATCAATAACAATTCCATAAAATCGCTCTTCAAAGAACGTCGTCTACCACCACCGCTCAACTTCCATATCATCAAACTTAGCCCAACCCAAAACCTAACTCCAACCATTGCTTCCACCCCTAACTCAATCCATCGATAAAAAGCCGTGGCTGAAGCCTCAAGTGATTCACGAATACGCTCCACGCCCGCTTGCCTCGCACTTCCGGTTCTACAGATCCTGACGCAGATACCGCACGTATTTCCTCCTACCCTCTACTCGCGCTTCCATCAGCCCCCCCAGGAAGTCATCGTTGGTGAAGCCACCTTTTGGAAATCAGCATTCTCCATCGACTTTTCACGCGCTGAAAAAATTCTCCATTTTGATCGCGACGATGCAGCACGCACGCACGCGCTCGCGCCGTATATCTGCACACAGAGATAGGCGCAACAAAGAAGCAAAGCACGGCCAATTAAATATTCATTACCGCGGCTAGGTCGCCGGCTCCGGCCAGCGGAATATCTGCTCCGCGCCGCGGACATCAAAGCGGAATGGACGAGTGCGGCTGTCCAGGACCTACCGGACTCGCTACGTGCGCGCAACCGGTCGTCATCGGCCGCGGAATTCCAAGTGACCACTTGTTATTCCGGACATCGATCCTATGAAACGAATCTTAGGCATCCGCAGCCTTCCCCTACATCGTAGCCGCCGCGGCCTCGGTAATTCCGTCGCTACGAGACGGTATTTTGATAGCAATTTCGTCGACCCGGCGACGTCTCGCGCTACCAGCCGATAGACAGGCGCGTGGAATTTTTAGCTGACCTCCTTCCCCTACCACTGGGCCACCGACACTTTTCTTCGGCGGTGACCAAGTCGCTGCGATACGACGGGTCCTTTGCTTCGATATTTTCTCAGACACGCGCCAGACGTCGTTCGCTTCGCAATCTTCTGGCGAATTTGATTTTGGAGTGCGCTGTCTCGTGTCTTCTTTTCCCTCTACTTCTAGGCAATTACAAGCTGAAGACAAATTGTCGTCTCATTTTTCTCTTCCTTTTCTTCCTTCATTTTGTCTTCTGTCATAATTGTCTTCCTCGTTTTATATGCAACACTCTAATGCAGTTTCGTGGATGGCAGAGTGTTACATTTGAGCGAGAGCAATGGAATTTATTTCTGGGGTTGCAGTTTGCTTGAAGAAGGTTCCAACGTACGAGTGTTTGGTTCCAAGTGAGACATTGTACAGCGCAAATTATTTCTTCCCAGGGTCGGTGAATTCTTCGTATTTTTATATCTTTTATGTCTTTCTCAGTGGAAGTGTACATTCCTTAACGCCAACCTTACAGGACCTTCAAATGACCGGTTTCAGAATTCATTTGGAATTGTGCATTGTTATTTCTTTTGCTCGTCTAACTTCATGTAAATTCTTCTATTATCTGGTTAATCAATTTCTCAATCTTTGCATATGATAATTTACATAAAGTAGATGAAGAAAAGAAGCCACGACGAATCTACGACTTCAAATTAAATTTTCAAACCTGTCATTCGAACTTGGCAAGGTTAGTGTTGATACTTTCATCGCTCCATGTAGTCACTGCTCTTTGAAAAACTCCATCATTTCCTGTTGAGGTTGACTGATAAAGCAACGAGTGGATGAATTTATAATAGAAAATTATATTGAAATAAGTATAGGTATAAGTACAGGTATAGTGTATGCTGATCCAGATCTTCACTCTTACAGTGTTACAATACAATAGGAAGCTGATAGAGAGCACGTTCATATATTTATAGCAAATGACATTACCAAAAAGCTATCCTTGGTGTGTAGCTCTAGCCGAAGGCTACAAGAAACAGCAATAGGAATCTACTTATAGCTCTTTTGTTTCTAGAGCTTGTAACCCAAAGACAAAATTTATATTCAAGGGCACAATAATATGCACCTCTCGTTATTTTGAATTTTCTTCACTAAATTCTATTCTCTTCGTGACAGTGGTCTCCAGGTCACAGATATACAAAAGTTACTCTTGAAGTAATTACTTCAACATTTCCTATGGATTAGAATATAGTTTTAGTAATTAGAATATATTTTTTAGTTATCATGGTGCGTCATCATACGTTCAACTATCAACTGGAATATTCTTTCCTTCTGTCTTCCTAACTGCGATAAAGAATTTAACAAACCAAAATGTTCTTCCCTTTTCATACATTAAAACATTGCTCAGGCTCACCATTCATGCTCGTTAAGCTTCAGCATCCTCAACTTCTCACACTTGTCTTCTTTTCCTTCAATAGAATAACAGTTTCACATAATATTTTTACACATCACCTTATCGTGCATATATTTTCATCCATTTCATAAATTTCAATTTACTTATTTTTAATTACTGGACTGACAACTAAGTGATTGCAGTGATTCCACAATCACTTAGTTGTTATTCCACGCAGCTAGACAAATTTACCAAATGTCCAACTGGACAAATTGTAAAGTACAAATTAAATAAAAAAAAATATTCCACGTAACCTGGCCAACACCTAGCCAACTCCATCCTCTTGACGGATGTTACACAGCGCATTACCCTGACTGGGTAGCATAAAGACAAATATTTCAGGAAATTTTGCTCAGTAACTGGCCTGATACTGTTGACTACCCTGCACCCAACTTCTCTACCAACTTGTCGATCGCTTTCTAATTGAACGTTTCCCAATAGCGTTTCGTAATAGCAATAGACGATTATTTACGTGCATCAGCTTGAACCGCGTTGGCCTCCCACGACAGATCGATCGCAACCATAAATCCCACCATTAACGAGGCCAAGACGGAATTAAGGCTAATAAACGGACCCGGCATAATTGCACGTAGCCCTATGAATTATAACATCGATCCGTCTGACGCACGAACAAGCGTGTTAATAAGCGGTTGGCGAGCTTTTTGCCTGCACGCTGCGCGCAAACCTTTGCCAATGGTCTGGGCGCGCGGCGTCTGACGTAACAAGCGTGTCACGAACTTGCCCACTTGGGATAACACCGCTGGTTAATCGAGAAAACGCAGTGCATGTGCACGCGTGCGCTGCAGTTTTCGCACTTTCCAATATTCGGATGTGAACTCGTGTCAGGAAGAAGCGGAAATTGTAATGAAGATTAATTAAAAGGAAATTACGTTTAGACGAGGCTTGCGTGTTCCTGTGAATAAAACATGGTTTTCATGTTTCAGTTAAATTACATGGTTGAGCTAAGTTTTCCACATCGATGCGAATTTGCAAGAAGTAGAGATTATAATGAAGATTTTAATAACTTGAGAGATTCCTTTTTAATTAGATGCAGGCAAATATTGTGTGCTTTCGTGGATGAAATCTAGTTTCAATTTTTTAATGGAACTGTAGTTGATGGTGGACCACTTGCAGGGCTACGTTCTTGATAGTTTTCTATATCAATGTACAAGAAAAAGCAGAGATTGTAGTAAAAATATTAACAATTTTTTAAATTGTTTAATTAGTCACAAGCAGGAATTGTGTATTTTCATGGATGAAACTTAGTTTGAATTTTCTAATTATAATTCCACGTGAAACCTCCTGGGAAGTTTTCGAATTTGTAAGAAAAAGTGGAGATTATAATAAAAATGTAGAAAATCAACTTCAGACAGAAACTGTGTGTTTTTGTGAATAAAATGCAACTTTGCTTGATCAATACGCGATAAACAGTACTATCATATATTAATAACAATTGAGTAATTGATTAATGTGGTAACATAAGAACTTACATAAAATTAGATGAATAAAAGAAATAACAGTAAATGTACAATTTTACACTAAACATTGAAACCGGCCATTTGGTAATGTTAATGTTAAAACTGGGAAAAGGCAAGTAATTACATTTAAACGATGCACAGAATATCATTTAACCCAATACTCTGTTCATATACCAAGAAAAGCACCTAATATATAAGATGTTATCATGTCACAAGTGTATCAAAGATAATAAAAATTCTCTCTAAAATCAAGTTAAAAAAAGCTTGTTCCTGAGACGAGCATTTAATCAAAGAAAAAAAGCCTATCTCGCCAAGCCATTTTTTCACCCCTATTTCGCCTCATCAAGGTCATCAAAAACCATTCTACTACTGTTGCCAGCGATTTTGCTTCTGCTAATCATCGCAGTTTACGGCTGACCTACGAGAGAAGAACGTGATAATCGTACGCAAGAGAAAAGAAAAATAAAGAAAAAAAAAAAGAAAAATGAAAAAGGAAGTAAAAGGAAAGAAATACGACGCGGTGCGAGCAAACGAAATAAACAAAAACAAAAAAAGAAAGAAAGAAATATAGAAAAATAAAAAGGAGGAAAGAACGCAAGAAAACTTGTACATTCCAAGGTACCCTCCTTCTTTTTTTCTTTTTTCTTTTCTTTTTTTTTTTCTTTTTACCAAGCTAATTTACAGCGACTGTTACGAGTATCCTTTTTGCGCAATTTAATCCGAATTTGTCGGTATCAAAAGACGACGCCACGAAACGCGCCGGGACTACCCGTGTATCAACAATTACACGCCAAGACTTTCACCTTAATCGGTCGACACACGGCTCCGCTGGTACTACAATCTCGGAGACAAGGTGCGTTTGTTGGGTTGCTTGCCTGGTTGCCTGGTTGCTTGCTTGCTTGCTTGCTTGCTTACCTGCTGGGATTTTTTGTTGGGCGCGGTTTCCGGACACTCAGGGTCCGCTGGGTCGAGGCAGGGCTTGCTTTGGTAGCCGTTCGTTATCCCGGCCCTCTTCATGTAGTCCTCCAGAGTTTTGAAGGGAAACATGAACTGCAGTTTCTTCATCTCGTCCAGCATCCACAATGGATTGAGATTCGTCCAGTGCACTGGCTTGTGCATCTGCGTGCCGCTACCATGGAAAAAATAATTCAAAGGCGAAATGAACCACTTCACTCTCTTTCTCTCTATATATATACATATATATTTATCTATTTATCTTTCTTTGTAGAACAATATACCGATAATGATTAATAGACTACGGGAATTTCATGCATTTATGAGAAAAATTTATATTGTTATATTATATATATCATTTTACATTATTATATATATTACCATTAGGTGGTAATGACAAAATTCGCAAGCACTTAGTTGTCAACCCAATATTATTACGTAGAGTGTGAACAATTTATAGAAAATGTATAATATATAAATATCTATAATAATGTATCAAATATGAAGAGTATAGTGGCTTATCTGATATTTCATATGTAGACGAATTTTCTATATCGGTTTTCGTACTTTCTGTTATATCCATGGACAAGTGAGTTTGCATAGAAATCCGTGGTTTAACGATTAGACTGAGATATTGATGAGACGAGATGAAATATTTCGAAGTCTACGTGACGATGTTGACACTGCACATGTATAAATTTTATATAATATATATATATGAAATAATGTTATATGTTATATGTAAATGTAACATATACCTCTTCTACTATTGAGGTTAGGTTAGGTTGGCAACTAAGGCATTACCACCTAATGACAAAATCCGCAATCACTTAACCACCAACTCAATATTTTGTTTCGTTTATTGTTTCCTATTTATTTATATACGTTTGTATTAATTCTCATTCACTTAATTTAATTATATTTTGTTTACTTTTTTTCATTCAATTTTACTTACTTATATACTTATATATTTATACACACATTATATGTATGATACTTACGGTATATACACAGGAGAGTCTGGTCCTAAGAGCTTGCTGCCTTCCCAGAAACAATCGAGGGGCGTAATGATGGCGCATGGTATAATTCTATCGAAAATCTGTAATTAAAAATTCGTTAGAAACTGGTCCACGGTATTTCTATCTAACGAGAAAAGCTAGTGTGAAATCTATTTATATCGAACTACAAACAAATAACGTGACATCTTTTCAATTTCTTTACGTACAATAGCGTATGCCGATGCTTGTTCAGGAATTCGAATCATTCGTCGAACAGATTAATGACAGATACGAGATAAATTGGAAGACTAAGAGCAGACAAAAAGAGGACCGGGCGATGTATCGCGGGAATTATCGATTCGGCGAGTTCGAGTAATCGATCACATCATCGCAGTGATGGTGGCTCAACATCGTAGCTACGTAGTAATTATGGCAGATATTTGTGTAAATACATGTCTTAAAATATAATTTAATATAATTATATTATATATAGTTATACAATTATATATAATTATATTATAGAATATAATTAAAAAACTGAAACCCACAGAGAAATTTGCTTCTCCCTAGGAAATATCGTAAGGAATACGACGCTTCCGATATCTCGCATACTTTTGCATATCACGCGCACTTTCGAACCCATGGAATGCCCGAGGAAGGGAAAAAAATCGGCGGTCAAACGATCAGCCATCAGCGCGGAAGAATTTTCCCTAGCAGCGTTAGACGAAAGAAATTGTCATGCTCTGATGTATTTAATGGATTATTCGATGACGAATGCTACGTTCCCGGCACCGATTTACGATTATTTCTCCTTTTCTTCGATAGTGGACACTAACGATCGCCATAAGGTTTTTCTTGGTAGGAAGGCATTATGGGAGGCCACCTGTGTGTTCTCGGAAACTCGAATAGGGCGGTCTCTCCAGCCAAGCGTTTCGTTTTTTCGGCCCCCTTGATTTACGAATAATATGAATTTGGATAGGATTCGAGGAACCTAGCGGACATTTGTTACACCGTCGTCGCGGTGGTCTGGTCGAGTAACGCGACCACGAATTTAATCGAGAACGCGTTAAGCTCGTTTTTTGCCCATCGACTGTTTCATTTTTCCAACTAACGCGATTACACAGGCTTTCACTTCAACTGCACGTTCAGGCGACGAATCGTAGGTTTCAGCGGCGATTTAACAGACGTTTGCTGCGTGATCGAAGGTACTTTGTGCGAGAAAAGAAATTTGTAGTTTGAATGGAAATAAAATAAGGTGAAATTTTGCTACAGAAGATCTACGTTGAATTCGTGGCAGCTCTTCGACTCGTATGCGAACACGTACTGCATAAAACGTTTCGCGGTTTATTGACACTGTAACGTGACACGGTGAAATTTGACACCAATTTGAAAATCTATGTAGAAGTTACAAGATACTCGTTGCAAACATATATTCGATGTATTTGTATACATACATATACAGGGTGCGAGCGAATAACACGTACATGCGAACACGAGGTGATTCCTTTTGGAAAAAATAAGAACAAAATGTGCAATAAAATGTCATTTAAGGTTTAGTTCTCGAGAAAATCGAGTTTGAACGTTTATCAAGTATACTAATTACCGTATGGTTAATTACCGACTGGTACGAGTAGACGATCGATAAGATGTTATCGTAGAAGCGAAAGTAAGTAAAAGATGTAAAATAAATAATTCTTCCGTTTAAGACTTTATTTTCAGGAAAACAAAGCTCGAACGTGTTTAGTTAAGAATCGATCTAGCGCTTACACGAGTATGATAAATTTAAAACAGTTCTATATTTTTGTGAATACAATTGAAGAAACGTTACCTAAATAGAAATTTGTCTCGTCTATCGAACATCATAGTAAGTGCTGTATTTCAAATATTGTATACACTTCTGCATGTTACACGCACTCTGTAGCTTTTTGGAATCTTAAATTTCCGAAAAATGCACAAATATCCACTGTTTACTTATCACCAGTCTTTCGTGTTAATTGCAGCGGATACTGTGCGTAACTATATATGTCTGTGTCCTTGATAATGACTCGTTTACGTCGTGTATTTTCGCGTTTTTTATTTCTGTCCAACCATATTTTCAAACCATTGTAATTGACTTATAAAGTGACAGAACAAAGACAATTCGAAATCCCGTCCCAAATCTACAAAGTCTCGGTTTACGCGTCAACTTCTATTGGTCTAAAATTCCAGTACCTAACATTTTTATGTCAGATATAAAAGTATCAATAGCCCAAATAATTTGTTATTCGAATATTACCAAAAAGCTACTCTTCAAATCCGAAATCTGTACCTAAAATCAGGAAAGCAATTTTGGCGAAGAAAAGTGCCTGCGACACGGCAACCAGCCAGACAGAGGTATTCGTCTCGGTTGCATACGTACAGGGTACAAACCTCGATTAATTCCAACCATAAAATAAAAACTTCGCACAGTTAAATCGCCTAGAACTTTACGAATTACACGAATGAATAGCTCTATAAATATATTTCATTCACGACTGATATATATATATATATAGTTTCAATTAGGTTACTCGTGTAAACAGCAATCTTGTCTAAGATTGTAAATCGATGAGATCCAGTGAACAGGGATAAGAGGATGCGATCGCGTTAAAAGTGAAACATCCTGTACATAAGCGCTGGGATAATAATATTCCTGTTTGTCTGAGATACAGGAGACCGCCGTGTGATTTAGTCGGTTGTTACTTCAGGCAATTCCTGCATACCGGAACATCTATCATTCAACAGAAACTTCGAGATTGAAACATAATGAATCGCGCGGATGTTGGTTGATCTTCGGAGTTTCTTTCGAACTACAGTCGGTTACAAAAGTCTACATACACGTAGCGAATTTTGTTACATATTTGGACACGATTTAATCGCATAAAAATCCGCAATTCCTAGAATTCTCCTATTCGATCCTTCAATTTCTTTCTTCCTTTTTCATTGAAATTTTTCTGTGCGTATATGATACACGTATTTCTTGCAATTCCTATAAGTTGAATATTTGGACACAGTTTAACTGCATGAAAATCTGATCAATCTTAATCTGTATTTCTATTGTTCTATTATCTTCCTATTATCCATTATCTGAAAATTCCATTATTCGAACAGTTTTGTCTCCTCCTTAACTACATTGAATGAGGAGGACTCCACTGTAAAAATATCTGTAACGCTGATACGAAGAAATATTTCAACACACATAGAAGAGAAGAAAAGAGAATTGCACGTATCGACCACATTCTTTCGTACTTTTCTCGAAATTCAGAAACGCGTTAAAAATGACATTGGACTTGAAAGGATCAAGACAACACGGCATAGTTAATCCTACAAAAAAAAAAAAAAAAAGAAGAAGAAAAAGCCAACAAAACTTGTCCTGAATTTTCTCGCGAACGAACTCGCCGAATTGCTGGAAATTGGAATGAAAATCGGTCGTTCTCCGACTGACGATGGAAAAAAGAAAATTAAAGCATTAAATGGAGAGCAGAGTGCGGTGCGGTGAAACTCGCGCTGGTAACATCGCGGAAGCGGTGCGTTCGACGTCGCGGCGTCTCTCACGCTGAGGTAATTTCGTGCTTTTCCCTTTTCCCAGCCGCTCGAAACGTGTCTAACGCGTCCGCTCGTTAGCGGCGCGCAAGAAACGATGTAGCACGCGTGAGCGCGCGGAAACGAGCGTGCGACTTTGTACGTGCAAACCGGCGCGACGTTTGTTCGGCTTTTCAAGCGTCGTATTCAATTTTCGACGTTTACGACTGTACGTGAGTCGTTCGGGAACGACGCTGCGATATGGTGACTGGACTCCAGGACACAAACGAAGAGATCCGCCGCGGATACGTGCTACGCCTAGCGATGGCCACGATTTTCCCTTATTCTTTTCCTATTAAACTAACCTGTGAGAATCTTTCGGTCCGTTTACGTTACGCGTCGCCTTCGTTCGTATTGTTGCTAGATTACAAGGAAAATGTACTTTCATGAACATGTATGAACACATATATATATTGTATATAAATGTAGAATTATAAATATAATATAAATTATTATATTTAAATTTATATTTGAGTTATATATTATATTATATTATATTAAATTATATGTTATGTTGTGCTATGTTATGTTATGTTGTGCTATGTTATGTTATGTTGTGCTATGTTGTGCTATGTTGTGCTATGTTGTGCTATGTTGTGCTATGTTGTGCTATGTTGTGCTATGTTGTGCTATGTTGTGCTATGTTGTGCTATGTTGTGCTTTGTTGTGCTTTGTTGTGCTGTGTTGTGCTATGTTGTGCTATGTTGTGTTATGTTGTGCTATGTTGTGCTATGTTGTGTTATGTTGTACTATGTTGTGTGTTGTTGTGTGTTGTGTTGTGTGTTGTTGTGTGTTGTTGTGTTGTGTGTTGTGTTATGTGTTGTGTTGTGTGTTGTGTTGTATTATATATTAAATATATTAAATCTGACGCACGAAGGACACGTTCAATTGCAAAAATGAGGGACGAACGAGGGTTAAATATCATAACAGATACTATACTTCGATTTTTGTACCTTTAAATTTCGCAAAAATGCATAAAAGTCCGCAGTTTAGTTATTATGATGTACTTTTAACGTTACGTAATTACAACAGCCTTGACTCTAATGATTTTAACCTTGAGATATATTGTAGAGGGTCTTGAGTAACATAGACTTTGTCAGAGGCGTGGAACGATCGTGGGTCAAAAGTTAAGTTAGGTTAGATCTTTTGAGCCACTCATTGAATCTAACCTAATCTAACCTAACCTAACCTAATCTCATATAACTTAATCTAACCTAACCATATCTAATCTAACCATGCCTTAGCGCTATTAGGATGGCAATTCTGTGCAAATGCATATACAATTTCATTTTTAATATCTTGTATCAAAGTAAATGTAATGTAACAAGTGGTATTTTCTTTTCGTCAAACACAGTTTTAATCAAGTTAAACTCTTAAATTGTAGTAAATGTAAAGTATCATTTTCTTTTTGGCAAAACATTTGGTCGTCTCCCCGCCCTCCTACAACGTACCCGAAATTCAATAAAATTGCAGTTGAAACTTTCTCTTTCCGCACGATTATGATTTCGATATTCGTACATAAATGCTAACTTTATTTCATAATATAAAATCGTGAATAAATATTTTAGTTTGCCTGGCAATAAGTAGCTCACTTGAATCGTAAATTCATTGTAAGGAATCACATAAAACAGCAAGTCACATAATTGGCACCAAATGATTCAGTTAATTATTGAACATGATTGTACTATTGTGTTTGTCATAAAATTGTGATACATAATGTTGTATTATTATACGTGTAATATTTGTAATACTTTAAATAACTTTCCCTTGCATATAATACAAAGAAAAAATCCAGAAAACACCAAGTGATTATAATGGATTGAAGTCATATAATTTGCACCAAATGATTCAGTTAATTATTGAACATGATTGTACTATTGTGTTTGTCATAAAATTGTGATATATAATGTTGTATTATTATACGTGTAATATTTGTAATACTTTAAATAACTTTCCCTTGCATATAATACAAAACAAAAATCCAGAAAACAGCAAGTGATTATAATGGATTAAAGTCATATAATTTGCACCAAATGATTCAGTTAATTATTGAACATGATTGTACTATTGTGTTTGTCATAAAATTGTGATACATAATGTTGTATTATTATACGTGTAATATTTGTAATACTTTAAATAACTTTCCCTTGCATATAATACAAAGAAAAAATCCAGAAAACAGCAAGTGATTATAATGGATTGAAGTCATATNAATTTGCACCAAATGATTCAGTTAATTATTGAACATGATTGTACTATTGTGTTTGTCATAAAATTGTGATACATGATGTTGTATTATTATACGTGTAATATTTGTAATACTTTAAATAACTTTCCCTTGCATATAATACAAAACAAAAATCCAGAAAACACCAAGTGATTATAATGGATTGAAGTCATATAATTTGCACCAAATGATTCAGTTAATTATTGAACATGATTGTACTATTGTGTTTGTCATAAAATTGTGATATATAATGTTGTATTATTATACGTGTAATATTTGTAATACTTTAAATAACTTTCCCTTGCATATAATGCAAAACAAAAATCCAGAAAACAGCAAGTAATTACAATGAATCGAAATCATATAATTAGCACCAAATTTTGTCATAATATTGTAATGTGTAATAATATAATATCGTCATAATATTCCAATATTATTATATTGTAATATATAATATTCTATTATTATATCGTAACATTTGTAATATTTTAAACAACGTTTCCTTGCATCTAGTGCAAAGAAAAGGTCTAAAATAAATAAATGAGAAAAGCAATGCCCGCTCCTCTAGCTTACTCTTCGTCTCGTAGCTATCGTAGCCGTCGCTAGTTTCAGAATTTCCTAATGAGAAATCGAAAGAGTCACAGTGCACGCACGATAACGCGATAGAGTGGTTCACGCGTCGAATACCTGAACAGTTGAACAGCCAACGAACACGAACGTGGCATCGCGTATCTACTTACATCTAGATAAAGTGGTAGCTCTAAATTACCTGGTCGATGTAGTGCATGTCGAAGTTGGGTATGTTCAGCGCGTAACACATGTCTTTCAGCCTCCACTCGCTGCAAACGACACAGAAAGCATGCATTCATGAATACAACAAGTTTTGCATCCCTTTAACCACCGTCTCGCCGATAACAGCGGCGAGGAATCGACTCTTGCGAACAACTCGAAACGATGGCAATCGCTGTTCTTCGCTGTCTCCTCGCCACTCATAGGGTGTCTACGAAGTCTTTGGAAAATAGGCAAATCGTGCGGTATTTACATATTCACGTTTTATTTCCAAGCAAATCGATTTCAATTTTTATATATTCGTTCGTTTTCTTTTCTTTTCCTTTTTCTCAGAGAATAATGCAAACCATAGTTATGCATCGTATATTATTAATTACACGATCAACGTGTTACAACCGTGCTGTACTCTTAACCAAAAACTCGTTCTATAACCATGAAATTATAGTACTTGATGGAGAATTAACTTTTGCTTGCTCCTGCAGGATAGTTTGGAATGGGAAGAAATTCTGGAGATGGAAACAAATGAAATTTGGAACAAGCGAAGTTATGGATAAAATAAAAAAGATAATAGAAAATTCAGGGCAGACGAGTCTCAGAGATGAGAAGCTTTCTTTCAAATTGATAAAAGAAACTGGAAACAGATTCTGACAGATTAGTAGAAAGACTAAGAAGATTCTTCCAATGTGGTAAAAAAAAAAAAAAGAGAAAAAGCTAATTGTAAGAAATATTGTAAAATGTACTATATATAATATATTCAACATGCACTAAACATAGATTGTAGAAAAAAGACTGAAAAGATTCTTTTATATTAATAAAGAGACTAAGAAGATTCCTCTATTTCAAAAAAAGTGCTAATTGTAAGTAAGATATATATATATGTATACATTTCACATTTCACAATATCACAATACAATATTTACAATATTGTAAAGTATACAATATACATACATTTTACATTTGGCAATTGACAATATTACAATACAATGCTTACAATATTGTAAAATATACTATATAAATATACATTTTACATTTTACAACATTACAATACAATGTTTACAATATTGTAAAATATACTATATATTATAAAATGTACCAGATATATATTCATTTTACATTTTACAATATTACAATACAATATTTACAATATTGTAAAATATACTATATATACTATATGTAAAATGTACTAGATATATATTCATTTTACATTGTACAATGTTACAATACAATATTTACAATATTGTAAAATATACTNATATAAGTATACATTTTACATTTTACAATATTACAATACAGTATTTACAATATTGTAAAATATACTATATATATATACATTTTACATTTTACAATATTACAATACAGTATTTACAGTATTGTAAAATATACTATATATATATACATTTGATATTTTACAACATTACAATACAATGTTTACAATATTGTAAAATATATTATATATACTGTATATTGTAAAATGTACTAGATATATATTCATTTTACAATATTACAATACAATATTTACAATATTATAAAATATACTATATATACTATATATTGTAAAATGTACTAGATATATATTCATTTTACATTGTACAATATTACAATACAATATTTGAAATATTGTAAAATATACTATATAAATATACATTTTACATTTTACAACATTACAATATTGTAAAGTATACTATATATATATACATTTTACCTTTTACAATATTACAATACAGTATTTACAATATTGTAAAATATACTATATATATATACATTTTACATTTTACAATATTACAATACAATGCTAACAATATTGTAAAATATACTATATATATATACATTTTACATTTTACAATATTACAATACAGTATTTACAATATTGTAAAATATACTATATATATATACATTTTACATTTTACAATATTACAATAAAGTATTTACAGTATTGTAAAACATACTATATATATATATACATTTTATATTTTACAACATTACAATACAATGTTTACAATATTATAAATATACTATATATACTGTATATTGTAAAATGTACTAGATATATATTCATTTTACATTTTACAATATTACAATACAATATTTACAATATTATAAATTATACTATATATACTATATATTGTAAAATGTACTAGATATATATTCATTTTACATTGTACAATGTTACAATACAATATTTACAATATTGTAAAATATACTATATAAATATACATTTTACACTTTACAACATTACAATATTGTAAAGTATACTATATATATATATACATTTTACATTTTACAATATTACAATACAGTATTTACAATATTATAAATTATACTATATATACTATATATTGTAAAATGTACTAGATATATATTCATTTTACATTGTACAATGTTACAATACAATATTTACAATATTGTAATGTATACTATATATATACATTTTACATTTGACAATATTACAATACAATACTTACAATATTGTAAAATATACTATATAAATATACATTTTACATTTTACAATATTACTACAATATTATGGTATTTATTATTAGTATTATATATAGTATATCATATATATATATATATATATATATATATATATATGAAAAATTCCTATCTTTAAGAGTATGCTATTGGTTCGTACCTTATAATCCAGTAAAATTCGAAATCACTCGCCTTACATGTTATAAGAAAATTTCATTCGATATACAATTTCAAAAATTCGTTCTATGACATCTGCATTCTTAAATTAGCCTGTATACAGCACGGCACAGTGATCGTCCGATGCAGATTCAGATGAAAATTCGTGGCCCTTCTCCGCCAACTTCGTATACATTTCCATGTGTCTGGCGAAACGGTAGAGCGAACAAGAGAAAAGAGTAAGAGAAAGAAAGAGAATAAAATAAAAAATGAACTTACGTGTCGAACAGGTGTACGGTGACCTGCGTGGCCGCCTTCAGGATTTCTAAGTGTTCCTTGAGTGCGGCAGGGTGCAAGATATTCGCCCCGGGATGCCTCGGTGTTTGAATCACCAGCTGATGCGTCGAGGCGGCTGCTTCGCCCAGTGCTTCCGAGGTGTAGGTCAACTCTTTTTGCAACCTTCCGCCTTCTACCATCAAAAAATACCATACGCGTCACGTAAATCTCAATCAGAGAAAATTGTCTATATTTATTATTAATTTATATTTGTATTATTATTATTATAGCTATGTTTATTTCTTATATTTATACCACCTATATATTCTTATATTATTTTTCATTTTAATGTATGCTAGGGTTTTTCATAAAACACAGTGACTAATATATAACACATATATATATACATATACATATATCGAAAGTTACGGAAACATTTACAGAATTCACGAGATATAAAGACGCGCATAAAATATACAAAATAATGTTCATGTACGTAGCTACTGCTTAACAAATGAAACAAATCTGTTTGCTTCTCTTTCGCCATTGTGCTATCCATTATTATTGGCTTCACAACTAAATGATTGCGGACTTCGGCCATACCATCTAATAGTAGAATTCGTAAACACTTAGTTGCCAACCTAATATTTCTGTTTGACCATCCAAGGGCAAAACAGAAAAAGGAATTAAGTGTCCCAGACTAAACAGCCAAGTATCGTACGTTTCAAAAATTCTTATTCTTACCGACGCATTTCTACGTTATTCCCTATACTAAAAAAAAAAAAAAAGAAAGAAAAGGAGAGAAAAAATGAAGACTAAAGAAAGAGAAAAGAAAAGAAAATATACAGCCTATTCCGGCGTTTCCTCGGGTGTATTTAGTTGGTACGATAGTTTCTGGTAATTTCTGGTAATTCGTCAAAGAACGCCGCGTCTAAAATACAGGTTTGGAAGGCAGTTGTCTTTCTTCAAAGGGCGAACTCACTACCTGGACCCTTTTCAGTTGGCTGGAACCGCGGCTGGTCAGAGTCACGAGGCAAACCATCAGGGGGATTGGCCGGTTGCTTTATTCGCGACTCGTGCCACTTTAAGCTTTCGACGGCCTGGTAATGTTTATGCTCGGGACGATTCCTCGAAGAGAAACATCGAGAGCTGGCCCGGTGTCGTAACACACGTTTCTATAGCTTTACGGATATATACCTACCGGGAAAAATTTCTGGCAGGGTACCAATGAAAGCGTTCGCCGAAGAAGACATGGAAATAGCTCTGTTATGGGTCGCAACCGTCGCCCTCGCTGTCACGTACACGACAACCCCATCTATCTTGTCGGAACGAGTCATTACACGTTCACCGTCCGCATCGTTTAAACGTATTAATCGTAACACGGAACGTCTCATGCTAATTATTCTGTGGTTTGCAATTGGACAGATTGTTTGCTTGTAAATTGCACATATTTAAAACGTAATTTATACTATTTTATTATTAAACGATATTTATAGATATTTGTAGCTTCTCACTGGTCGAAGTGTAGAAACTGCTTTGGAATTATACCGCGTCGTTTATCCATTTAAAATTGTTACTTGTATTTTGTATGTTATAGAAATAGAATGCAACTGTATAAGTATACGTATAAAATTTAACGCAAATATCATAAACGAAATTAGTTATATCAGTTTTGTGTGTGTGTGTGTGTGTGTGTGTGTGTGTGTGTGTGTGTGTGTGTGTGTGTGTGTGTGTGTGTGTGTGTGTGTGTGTGTGNTAAAGCAAATACAACTAAGTCTAACAAACTTCGTTTGTAATATCTGCATTAAATTTCACGTGTATATTCCTAAATAATTATACATTATGTTATTAATTATTATATTATTATTAATTCAAGAAATGAATTAGTACTTCAGGCTGGAAATAGGAGAAAAGATTGAAACAGAAGCTGCAATTCAAAATGGAATCTTTCAAATAAAATCTTACTATTGACGTTATATTAAATTTTTCTTCTCTAACTTTTCTGTATGTTGTACATGTATATAGATTAATTGCAACGTTAATTAAATCCAATAGCATTATGTTACACATCTGTTACACCGACAAGGCTATAATATATACATTAGATTTTTAATAAGCTCCTAAAATAACAAATAAATAAACTATAAGATTCATTAAAGGAAACGGCACTGTAGGGTTATTTACTATCCATCGGCTAAGTCTCGTGTTTCTTATACAATCATTTTAGTTGATTTCTCCAGCAGAGGCGAACAAATTGCTCATTAACGAAAAGCAAATCGGTTTCATTAAAACCGGTTCCATAAAACAAAACACGCCCCCTCTAAATCCATTACGAAATCAGTTTCCTCAATCCCTTTATGCTTGTGTTTCCTTCGAATGAGCTAAGATTTTCATATCGATAATTACTGCTAATAGATACATATTTTCTCTCCTTCCAAAGAAGCCACAATATTACAACATTCAAGATTGAGAAAAGTCAAACAAATAAGGAAGCGCTTATTTGTAAATTCAATTGATTATACCGTGAAAGATTTTATTTCCAGCTTTGCTTCTTTTATAATGTAATGTGCAAAAACTTCTAACTGAGAAATAAATAAATAAATAACAATATGTATGTAAAATGAATACATATAAATATATGGAAAAATGATGGTATATGTGAATGACAATAAATGATGAAAAATAATAACGTATATAAATCAGTATATGTAAAATGAATACATATGAATGCATGTAAAAATAATAATATATATAAGTACAGAAATAATATATAATGATATGTATTCATTTTACATATTATTGTGTATACATTTTACATGTTATTACGTATTCATTTAATGATGATTACATATTTATAGTTTTATATGAATATATGTATAAATGCATAAATAATATATAATAACATGTATTCATTTTACATATTATTATGTATTCATTTTATGCTGAATAAATATTTATATTTTGATATGAATACATATGAATATATGTAAATATGATAATATACATAAATGTATAAATAATATAAACATGTATTCATTTTACATGATATTTACGTTTATATTTATTTTTTATATTTATATTTAAAATAATATGTATTCATTTATTTACATATAACCTAACAGATAATACAACTACACATATGTAGTTAAAAAGAACAAATCTCAAAGATAATTTTGTTCGCAACAAAAGCATTATCGTATCATTCCATATTGTATTACTAAACACACGGTACACAATTACAAGGAACGAAACACGACCCGCATCGGATATTTCGTTTCAAACCATTCCAACAGCGAAAGCAACATCGAGCATCGAAAATTCTACATTCCTTTAAACTATCAATGAACGTTTTCCAAAATAAAAAATAAAAAGACCGTCAAATTCATACATTCCAAGGCTCCTAATATACCGGATGACTCAAGACTCGAAACTGACAGGCCGAGCCACAAAACCATTCAGAAGACTGGACTAAGAGGTGGGTGTCCCGGGTTCCGTGTCTCGCGCGAACCAAGGATACGAGTATTCATCGGAAAGCAACGCGGGAAGGGCACGAGAATGACGTCTGACACGGGGTACGTCGGGACCCCACCTAGTCGGATTTCACCGTCAAAAATGCCGACGGCGTATTTGCTCGTTCCGCCACGGCGCGGCCTCCGGAGACCACCCGTGTTGCCCGCTATCAAGACGGTTCTCAACCATCCACGATCATGCAACGCCGATACAAGATCGTCCATGTTGGATGTTTGGAACCGCAGCTCGGAGAAAAGTTAATCGAACTATTTTAAAATTATGTAAATTAGAAGTATTATTTCGATATAGTAAAACAATAGCTCCCTCCCCTCTAATTGAATGCTATTTTAGGTACAGTAAATATCGGTAAATATTGTCCATATAATATCAGTAAATAATAATATCAGTCTATGGTAATATAATGTAATAGTACTGTGTATATGTATAATACAGTCAATTTATTTAATAGACATGTAAATGTATATTAGTAATATGAAAAAATAATAAAATAGTTTAATATTAAAATATCAGAATGTTCAATACCATTAAAATAACAACACAATATTATAAAATAAATATTTTATAATATTAATACTGTTACATAGTCCATTTATATAATATAATCTAAAATATTATATTCTAAAATAATATATATTATTAAATATATTAGTAATATCAGAAAATAATGATATAATATAAATATAAATAACAGAATGTTGGATATCATTCGAACGTAATATTCCCCAGTAATGAACTTTTTCTGTTTCAAATATTTATAAAAAAATATAATATATATTTAATAATATAATATTAATTATAATAATAAAATAACACAATATTATAAAATAAATATTTTATAATATTAATACCGTTACATAGTCCATTTATATAATCTATTCTAAAATATTATATTCTAAAATAATATATATTATTAAATATATTAATAATATCAGGAAATAATAAAATAGTGTAACATGTAAATATCCGAATGCTGTACCATCCGAACGTAATATTCCCCAGCAACAGATTTTGATTTTATTAGTGTTTATATACAAAATATCTTCGAAATCTCATGGTACAAGCGTTTGGGTGGTGATTCTAAATGAAGAGACAAGTGGAAAAAGAAGAATAACATTTTTTCGTTCGAGGCTTCGTTTCCGAGAAAAATAAGTTTGAAAATCCATCAGGTGCCCGTATGCTAATTATAAATTCCGAGGTATCCGACTTCTCTTTCTACTCGTGTTGCTAATAATTCAATCGGACGAGTATAGCTACTATACGCAGCAACATTTTCAACACGTGTTACGCTGATAAAAAGCGATTCTTAAAAAGCGGTAGTCTTATCCTTATTTATGAAACCATTGGAAATGCCGACACCGTGGAAATAAGATAAAACTCACGACAAGAAGCCAACGGCGACACTGTCCGCGTTTATAAATATCGATAGGATCAGAAAGAACAGTATCCGAAGAACACGGAGATTACGTGTGTAGCGCATGCGCAATATTCACCACCACCGTTGCCATATTTTCATCCTTGTAATTTCGAATTTTTCTACGACTTAATCGTCGCACGTCGAATAAATGTTACTAATCTTTGTTCTCCTGTGAGAGAAACGCTCTTAAATGCGTTGCAAAAATTCTTCCTTCGCAAGAAGGTCCAAAAATGGCCATTTTTTAACAACCTGCTTTGGGACGATTCGATGTGTTCCAGATTACATCATCACGTACGAAATGCCAGTGAACGAGAAGCCAACTGGCTGAGAAGACGACGGGCGGTCTTTAGAGTCGATATTCAGGGGTGTACGAAGAGGAGACGAACGAGGATAGCAGAGGCCTCATCGTGACCAATCTGAGAGACAGGGACGAATATCCCGCGATCGTAAAGCTGGAAGGACGAGCAATAATGAGGGCAGCGTGAAGAAACGACGCGCGACCGCGTGGCTTTCCTTCCTATTCCTATGGAATTTCGAACATCTCGAATTTACAGCGTGGATTGGAATCTGTTAGATCTTTTTTCTCTCGCACACTCTGGTAACTAGAGTTGGGCGGAACGTAATTCGATTAACTGATGTTAAGTCAAGTGACTGGTGTCAGAATTTAATTTCAAATTGTACATTCCTTTTGTTCATGTGACTTTATGTAAATTCCTATATTATCTGATTAATCAATTTCTCAATTTTTGTTAATATATTATATAATTAATATATTAAAGAAAATTGTAATATAGTAATATACTAATATATTAATTCAATCAATTTCTAATATATAATATATATTAATCAATTTCTCAATTCTTGTTAATATATTATATAATTAATATATTAAAGAAAATTGTAATATAGTAATATACTAATATATTAATTCAATCCATTTCTAATATATAATATATATTAATCAATTTCTCAATTCTTGTTAATATATTATATAATTAATATATTTAAAAAATTGTAATATAGTAATATACTAATATATTAATTCAATCAATTTCTAATATATAATATATATTAATCAATTTCTCAATTCTTGTTAATATATTATATAATTAATATATTAAAGAAAATTGTAATATAGTAATATACTAATATATTAATTCAATCAATTTCTAATATGTAATATATATTAATCAATTTCTCAATTCTTGTTAATATATTATATAATTAATATATTAAAGAAAATTGTAATATAGTAATATACTAATATATTAATTCAATCAATTTCTAATATGTAATATATATTAATCAATTTCTCAATTTTTGTTAATATATTATATAATTAATATATTAATTATAATTATATTAATTCAATCAATTTCTAATATACAATTTCTAATAATATATAATATATATTAATCAATTCTCAATTTTGTTTAATATATTAATTATATAATATATTAACAAAAATTGAGAAATTGATTAATATAAATATATTTGACAAATATAATTATATATAATTATAACGAGAAAGAAAATTTATCTACTGATTATTGCTGATTAGATTTCTGATTATTTAATAATGATTAATGAGCAAAGACAGAATCAAAAGTTGTTGCAATCAATGGTCATGACTAATTTACTAATCAACAATCATCCCATTAATCATCATGTTTCTGATTACGATTTACTCCGTAGGTTTCCCGTAATAACAACACCATGAATATTTCAGTACTAGCCAATCAGAATTATGTAAAAAACTTTATAATCATGCGCGGTCAGCCGTATTGTATAATTTTCAAAATGTACAAATACACGTTACAGGTGCTTGTAAAATATAAACGAATCGTTGAGTGATTTAAAAATTACTGATTAATGATCTCCCGTTACACAAGTTATTCGTGACTATGATTTATTTATTAACGATAGCATAGATTGATTGACGATTACTATTACTGCAACTATATTAAATAATCGACTACAGAAATCGATTAAAAAATAATCAATTACTGTCCAACTCTATTTTGATTCTTCGCATCTTTGGTATTCACGTGATTGTGTGTTTTGTTAGGGAGATAAAAAACGATAAGGAAACAAGGTGAGGCTGGGTCGTTGAGTTATCTTCGATGGGCTAAGTGCAGAATGTATAAGTGCAAATTGCAAAAATTATTATTTTACGCTTTACCGTGTTGTAACTTCGAACCTTCGTTTACTTAACATACAATATAAAATATAAATGTAATAATATAAAGTACAATATAATATATAATAAATATAATATAGCGCGACAATCCGTGAATCCGAGAATCGCCTGAAACTTCTGTCCTCCACTGTATACTCCGCTCAACAAGGAATTCTTTTTCACCCGTAATAAAATCTCCATCAAAAAATGTGTTCCTGGGCGTGTGCGGTCGTTTGAATTATCGCCGGCTAACGAACGCCGGATAATTAATCAGAAATAATTGCCCGTATTTATCTACCCTCCAATCTATAGACTGTTTGTATAATACACGCGTATCGTGACGCGAGTTAATGAAAGTCGTTACGAGACGTTATGTAATACCGTTCTAGGAGGGGCAGGGGGAAGGGACACGATCGTAGATGGTCGAGGAAAGCAGACGATTTAGCTTTGGCGGAATAAAGGGTCATCGTTACCGACCTGGGTAACAGGGACAGATACTCCCTGAGCGTAAAACTCTGGGCAGACCAACACGGTAATGAAGGTAGCGCGAAGAAGAAGGGAACCTGATTGCGCACGTTCGACCTTTTCCTCCTACCTCTTTCTCTTCTCTTTCCTACCGGTGCGCTACGAACAGCGTGGAATGTCGAAAACCGCTATGTATTTGTTCACGGACAACAATAGCAGCGACCTTCTTACCGAGCGAGCTATCGGCCAGTTTCAACTTACAATGACAGCACTCGAGAAAACGTAATACAGATTATTTTTATTGTTGCACTGTGGCACGCGTATGGTCGTAACAAACCGTGTTGTAGCGGTTATTGATGCCGGACGACGTACACAGGGGATCATTTACTCAAATCACTTTATCGACGGGGTATCGAGTACTTTGAAGGCTTCAACGCGCGCTACAGGTCGCTTCTGTGCACACGGCCGATCTGTGTTATTACGCTTATTACGAGGACGAAGCGATATTTGATACCCGCTATGGTAATCGAACGTTTCCTCTAGGCAACCTCTTTTTTTAGCTGTGAACGCAAAAAATACACAACGTTGTTGACTAGCGTATAACGTCCTACGGGGCAATGGGAACGTTGGAAGTACGGAATTTAAGAGGAATTTACGTTCGTAAATAACGAAGTAATAATTAATAAGTAATAATTAGAAATTGGTGTCAACCGTTTCAACTTCTTTGTCCGGCCATTTCACATTGATTTCACTGGCTAGACATCTTTAAGCTGTCGGCTTCAATGTAAACTACATTGTGCGATATTTCTTTTACTTAGATGACCAATGATAATAATAACGTATTCGACAATAATGATGTTAATAATAATATTGAACAGTAATTGATAAAAAAAATTGTTTAAATTGCTTGCCATCAACTTGCTGTCTTTAGAATACGTTTTAAGTAGAACACGCAAAATAGTAGGGAGCTATTGAAGAGAATATTAAAGAAGAATTAGGAGCGCGAAGAATCATTGCAAATTTAACCAGTTAACTGCGTTCGACGCATATATACGTCGACCTAAAATTTTATTTCAGTGCGATTGCCGCGTATACTCGTCGTATAAAATAAAAAAAATTACCATTTACTATAAAAAATCCAAATTGTAATAATAAGTAATAAGAATGTTATTTAGTGGTATGTTTTTACTTTATACTGTCAGTAAAACTGCTATATACTTCATGAAAAAAAATTTGTATAATGTGTTCTTTTTTACAAACTGAGTTTACTATTTTCTGTATAAAATTGTCTGTATAATCATGTCGCCAAATTGGATGGATATTTTACATTACATTATTTTAATGAAAATATAGCATAATAAATATAATATGATTAAATTTTTTAGTCGAGTGTGTCGAAAAAATTATTTTGAGAAATATGCAATTCCACAAACGCAAACTTTGAAAATTGGTCGACCACAAAACCTATGCGTCTCATCGGAAAACATTTGCCTAATTTTATACCAGTTACGTCATCAATGCCACGCTGAAAACACCAACTAAATCTCTTCCATCTTCTGTTACTTCTTCTTCTTTACGAATTTTATTATTTCGTTGCAACTTTCAGATTTCCTATAACGCTAACTTTTCCAACGATCAACTGTTCATTTCTTCGAATAAAACTGTAAGCCACCGTCATTTCGCTTTAATTTCGTCGTAAAATTCACAACACGAGCATTCTCCCTGCGCATTTCCCACGCGTACACTCATCGCTTGTTTTCATTTACGCACCCGTCCACAGCTTTCTCAAACTGAATTCCCCAGTCAACTGGTTAAAAATGTCTCGCGGAATTCACCCCATGACGAGGCGAGTGCGATTCCAGCGAGCCGCTTCCGAGTACACCTTTATTTGTCCGTGGAGAACCGCGCAGAAAAGAAGATAAAAAAGAAGCGGTGGCGGAATATCCGCGAATCTTCTCGGAATCGAGTCAACAAGAGGAAAAGTAGATGTCCGTAATTATCTGCAACTACCGCGTCGCGCTGAGCGCCATAAGAGAAACGCGGCCGAAACGACAAACGTTTGCCGGTGCGGCGATCGAAACACCGGAAAACGCGCGCTGCGAGAGGCGGAGGTCCCGTAAATCTGAGGCAGCCTGTACTCGCGCCGTGGACTCCATCTTACAGACATAGGCGCGCGAGTTTCATAGCCGAACGTTTCCTTACGAACGGAATCACTTACAACGAGTTTCTCGACCTCCCCTCTCCGTGTCTGGTGCCGCCCACGTGAACGAGCGCGCAGCCTCAGCGCGTACGCGCTCCGCGAACAAGATGAATCAGCCTGTAGAATGCAGCGCGGACCATCGAGCGTAATAAAGACACTATTCTTCTCTCTCTCTCTCTCTCTTTTTCTCTCTGTACGCTCTGCGTAGCACGAAACATGCGTCTTAACGGAGGCAAGCGGGCAGAAGAACGGAGACGGAGGTTGAGAGGCGGAAAAGAAAGAGAGAAGAAGCTTGGAAGGGAAAAGAGGCGAGGAGAATATACCGAGCGCCTGTGATTCAGCCGAGGGTAAAGAAGGAAGAAGAGGAAGGAAGGGGAGAGGAAACGCGCATCTTGATTTATCGGCGGGGCGTCTCTATAATTATTTCTCCGTCCCTGTCTACCACACGGGGGCAAGATCGCGTTCCCGGTCTATCCGCGCCCTTCCGGCTACCGTGATCGTACCGTGTAAGAATCTACTTTGCTCTCTGTCCCTCCGGGGCACCTTTGAATGGCCGCGTGTTTCGCCTTTGTCCACCCCGTCTCATTCAGCCGACGCGTCGGGTCGCCGCCACCGACACAACCACGCACGCTCTGTCCGTTTGTTTGCCGATCGCAGATCGACCACGTGGCGCGCTCCATCGACAGATCGTCGCGTTGTGGCGATTGCGATCACAGCGCAGCGGAGACGGTGCCACGAATCGTCAACAGTTCGACCGCGCCACTCGTCTTCGATCTGTCATCGCTTCTCATTGGCGTATTTTTACGAGAATCGAGAAAGTACTATCTGTTTACAGAATACCGTAGAAGGTATTATAGAAAACTGCCTTAGCTTCGTTCCTATATTAAAACGACGTAAGTCTACCAAATTTTCTGTTTGTTCAGCTTGAGTCTTCTAACGCGGCCATTTAAAATAGCTCGTAAGTTAGTCGTCAGTTGTACGAGAAGATGTTTCAAATAAAAGTTGCACGGTATCTAGAGCAGCGTACGGTGCTCTAGTTCGTTTTCTGTTACCTTAGCTTTGTAGCGAGATATTACAGTCGCCTTCAATTTTCGAATGTCTCGTGGATCCTCATGGAATCCTCCAATCCTCATGGAATGTCTAAATATTTTTTCTCCAATTCGGATAAATCGTCAAATTTTGCGTAAAAAGGTGGGATTCAAAAGGAATAATTTCCGAGATATTTTTTAAACAAGCTCGATTTCAAACAACAAAATGTGTTAAAAATCACGTTGACTGAGCGTATTTTCTAACGCAAGATTATTAATTTGAAAATATCTTAAATTTCGATTATTTTCAACGTGACGATCGAAAGTAATTTTTGTAATCTTCCAATTTTTAAAGTCTCGGTAATCACGTTAATTATTGGCACAGATAGGCAAAGATGGGAGGCAGAGAGCTGCGGAAATACGCTTCGTATTTCTACATTTGGCGTATTTTTTACCTCTCGCACGTACCGCTATTCGTTCAACGTCAGCGTGTTTCAAACGAGAGAGCGAATGTCAGGTTTGTACACCAGCAATTCGTAATATCAAACCGCAAACGAGTAAACCAATTGCACGATCGTTCAAATGCCTGTGATCACACGTGGACACTGACAACCTACGATTGTACGTACACTGCCAAGCAAAAGTTCGAAATCATCGTCTTTCACAACATCCAAGCACTTGAGGATAACGTCGATATTTAGACTTTCTTTCCTTCTTAGGAAACTTTTTAATTAAATACAAAAAAAAAAGAGAAAAAGATAGAAATATATCCATAACCTTAATTTTAAGTCATATTGGGTTGGTAACTAAGTGATTGCGGATTATGTGAATACCACCTAGTGGCAAAATCCGCAATCACTTAGTGCCAACACAATATAATACCAAAGCTAACAGGAGATACGATCTAAATGTAGACACAATGGGAACAATTTCAAACTTCCACATCTTCTTCTATTACAATTGAAATATGCATTATTCGTCTATTTTATTTTTATTTATTTTATTTCTTCTTCTACTAGACCATCGCTGCTAGGCTTCTGATATTTTCACGCGTTACTGGTGCTTTCATAAGAGCAATTGTAATATGTTATATGTGGTATATTATATAATATATAATACAGTACATAATACCAACGTTAATACCACGATTTAAATGTAGACGTAACTGTGTGCAATCTCAAACTTCCACACTGACACACGAAGAGGTAAAGGTCTCCATACAATTTCGCTATTCTTCCATTGCAATTGAAATATGTATTATTTATTTATTTTATTTATCCTCCTACCGAACCATCGTTGCGAGGCTTCTGATATTTTCGCAAATTGTTGATGCTTTTATAAAAGAAGATTTGCGAGCAGAGGTCCGTTCAATTACAAGATATTCCAACTACTATCGTACTGGGTTGGCAACTAAGTGATTGCGGATCTCTTCATTACCGTCTAATGGCAAGATCCGCAATCACTTAGTTGCCAACCCAATATATGCTTCACATAACTTCACATATTTTCTCGCGTTGTATGAACTCTGTAGATTTTGCGACTTCGTAATTGCGTAATTTTCAATTCCCCCGTAAGCGGAT
Organism: Bombus difficillimus; assembly: GCA_014737525.1. NCBI lineage: Eukaryota > Metazoa > Arthropoda > Insecta > Hymenoptera > Apidae > Bombus > Bombus difficillimus. The sequence goes on from JACXIT010000158.1 coordinate 272,337, forward strand.
ACAATCTTCGGTCTAATCGCTACCACCGAGCTCGGTTAGAAGTAACAGTACTTGCTTGCGGTTAGCATCGCGTATTCAGGTTCCGTAGCCGCGCGGTCCGAGTGCGGACGAGCGGTGTATATCAGCGTGACGATTGCGTTCGCGGGAATCTCGGGAAACGGACGATCCGCCCGTAGCTGTAGCTCGGTTTAACGAGCGCCTTCGAAATTGCACGTACCGGAAAATAATTAGGCGACGGTTCCCCGGAGAATAAAACGGGCTGCTTCAGCCACATGCGACAAAACCAGCACGCAGCGGTCCTCCTCCTCTTGTCTCATCTGCTGTCGGCGAGAAGGAAGAAGCGACGTTTAACGATAATTCGATGCTCGCCCCAATAGCAGGAATGGAGAGTGCAGCCACCGGACCGACACGACCGACAGAGCCTTGAATCAACAGTATGGCCAAGGTCCGGAGAAAAAGGGGAAAAGAGTGGAAAGGGAGACGCAGAAAAGAAAGAAGAAACGACGGAGCGAGCACAACACGGACAGCTCGTTCCTTTTCTCTCGTAACACCAACCAACGTGGCTCGTACAACTACGAGGGAGAGAACAGGTGCAACGAGCGGCCCTTTGATTCCGTGCAACGAACAGAAACGACCGAGAGCGAGCAAGAGCGAGAAAGTGTGCGAGAGAGACAGAGAGAAACAGACGGATCACTCCCACCCCCTTTTTCGTGGTTCTCGTGCTTCGTCCTTAAATGCCTCGGCAGCGGCACAAGCAACCACGGTGGCAGCCCTCCTTAACTTCTCCTCCTTAAATTTCAAACGAGGAGGCTTAACAGCCGGACAAGGTAGGACGCGATCGTGAAATCGTTAAAGGGATATTCCGTCCAATTACCGGTTATACGTTAATTTCGCGATATTGCTAGCCAAAAGGCTACCACAGCTCTCTTCACTAACCGCGAAACGCTTAGTCGAAAATGTTGCCGTCCATTGGTCTCTCTGTGTGGATAAGCCGAATGGGATTCACCTTTTAGCCAGCATTTTCCCTCCCTTCTTTCGTAACCATTGCCTTGCGTCAATTCTTAGAAACTACCTGACTCGTTTATGGCGTTTGTGGTTTCTACATTTCGCCGGTGTTCGTAAAAATGCCACGAGTCGTGTAACACGAGTGGCAGAGAAACTGCGCAGATAACACACACAGAGCAAAACAGATCGTCTTTCACCGTACGTTCAACTAATCGAGCTCCCGTGGCCATTGTCCGCGCGCGTCGTCCATCTCGTCGATTTCCGAACGTTTCGCATAGCGCGCGTAATATTGCGATGTATTGGCTTGCCAACCCAATACGTTTCCATTCGACGTACATTTATCAAGTCGCGTGGGTGGCATTCCGTCCTCCTCGGATTTTACAGCGAGAAACTTCTCAATACGATTTTTGGCGTCGACAAAATTCCTTAAAAACTGCAATGGTTTCCGGAAACTTACCGAGCGAGCCGAGTACCTTCGTGTGTAGTAGCCGCGTGTAGTATTCGCGTGGCACCTCTTGTTATATTTTTCGCACGCCATCGTCGTATGGTTGGCACCAGGCGTTGCATAAAAATCACGCGAACCATTCACGCGTTACGAAATTGGCTGCGTTCGATTATCGTATTTGTTGTAATTACATAGTACAGGCACGCGTATTATAAGCAGCTAAGAGTAAACTTTTGAAAGCCTGGCGTTACAACGTGTAGGTAAAAGTCACGCGAACCGATCACGCATCCTAAAATCTGTTACTGTCAATTATCATATTCGTTGCAGCCGTGTAATACGTTTCATCAAACGAATTTACGGTGTGAAGCAATTCTTGCAGGCTCAGCTGCGTCGTATAACAGAAAATCATACGAATGAGTCTGCGAATTCGTACGTAACTGAAACTCAAAATGCACTCGATTATCATGACATTTATCGCGATGGTACAATTACACTGAGGATTTTTATGCAATTCTACTTTTCTATTGACGTAAACAGAGAAGTGAAACCTGCGTACAGATTTACTTTATAACCATTAAACGTTACAACTATAGTCAAACCTGCCGTAACTCGAAGCTTAAAGCAAGAGCCAACATCTTTCGACCCACCATCATCAATACCATCTATTGACAAAGTTCGCAATCACTTAGTTGCCAAGCCAATAGTCGTAGACTTATAGTTCTAGTTTTATCAAGTTACCGACATACGACCGTATGTAAGACGCGAATTTACAGTCGGATACGCTTCATTAAATTTTGGAACATTTCTTTTCTGTCGCACAAACCTGTAGCGTACGATACTTCGTTTCGAAATGTCCAAAGTAATCGACGATTATTTTTCTTTTCATTATTTAATTTGTACTTTACAATTTGTCCAGCTGAACATTCGGTAAATTACGACGATTATTGAACGACCGATTAAAAAATTCCCCGATTTGTTCGGGAAGTAATTTCGTTTATTTCATTAAGATGTCGCTAGTCGTATCTTCAAGCAGCTGACTTGATTGCACGAAGGAAATTGCACAATTTTTTTGATTGAAATTGTACTTTCGTATTATCGAAGTTCTGCTTTCGTTTCGATCGTTTTTTTATATCTTCGCACGTTATGCTCGCTTTGAAGTTTCTGTAAACGTGCGTGGTCCACTCTACGATAAAATAGGTGAAAGTCGTCGAGGACCCAACGTATTCTATTTTCTCTTTGTGGAATCGAACAATGCGCCGCCTATGGGCCAACATCTGTCGCTGGATCAACGTTCCACGAAACGCTGTCCCTTGACACTTTACGGATAAGTTCCGGAAAGTGGATTCTTCCGTCCTGGAAGCTGATGCCATTCCTGGTGTTAACAAGATCGAACGTATGTCAACGTCGTGAAAACGCACGTGTGGACAGCTTTATGGCGTGTGAAAATACAAAAATCACGTGCTTCCCTTTGCCAAGGGTGTGTCGGTTTTTCCCCCTCTGAAGCAGCGATGAAATCAGCCAGAGGCTCGGTGACATTTCCTTGAACGATTTATTTAGCGACCGTACACACACACACACACACATACACACACACACACATGCACATATATATCTCGTGCTTGCTGGATGCTGGTTTTAGCTCGATTCAGCTTTTGCGTATTAATAGCTTGAAAAGACTGGAAGCTAAATTTCACGAGATAATCGAACTTTTCTGACCTAACCATACGAATCGATGGTGAAATTTCCGATCGTTTCGACGGCGTCACACCGTCGCACACGTCGATACTTCGCCTCTCGATCTTGCTCTTACCATTCGATAGAAATCGTTACCATAAGATCGAATGAATCTATCGATGACGATTCTCTCGTGCGATGATAATCGAAGAAACTGCTGTCCTATCGATGACAGAAACAGTACGGATAGGAAAATGAGAAAAATATGTGGAACAACGTAGCCAGGATCGAAACAATAAAACGAATAGACAGAAATTTCTGCGAGCCGAGGCGATCCACCTAAATTTGAACGATTACCCGAACTTGCTGGCCCATCGATACGCGTTAACATTTTACCGACCGATAGCCAATTAATCTGTTTTTTGTCGCCAACGCTTACCGACTGATAGCCTATTAATCGGATTTTTGTCGCCAACGTTTGCCAACCGATAGCCTATTAATCGGCTTTTTTCGCCGACAATCTTTTTCATTATTTGAGCAGTAATTTGTTATTTAGTACTAAGGTACATTGTTAAATTGCGTCAGTTGCGTTGCTTCGTAAGCTCTCACAGTTTTATATCAATTTGAAAAGCTTACCGTTCGCGATGAACGAAAAGAATGGTATTGGAGAGTCTAAACCGAAACAGAGCCGGCGCCAGGGAGAATTTGCGTCTGAGCTGCCGGTCGGACGTGCGTATGCTGTTGAACTGCTCGGTCAGTAAAGTGTTAACTATTGGATTGACAACTAAGTGATTGCGGATTTTGTCATTAGGTGGTATCGACAAATCTGCAATCACTTAGTTGCCAACCCAATAAATGAGGCATGATCGCCAGCAGGTAACAATAGCCGAGCATCGAGTCAATAAAGCTGCAAGTGCTCGAGAACACTGTTTTAGCCGGAGTCAATAAAAGTTGATTTATATGGCAAGCCGACGACCACGATAAACCTGGCCGTGGGTCCGACCGAGGAATAAAGGTCCCGCCGATACGCCTAATTACCTACTGCTCGCGAACGCTGCCCCCAAACCATATCCTACGGTGGCTTCATTATCCTAGGTCGTACAGATAAAATTTCGGGGTTGATGCTCACCGAATGGATAGTACAGAGAGACGCGGCGTGGCGCGAAGATGGAAAAAGGACGGGCCGCGCGATGCCAAGGGCTCGGATGAAGCCGGGCAAAGGCTACTTGGCGTAGTAGAAACCCTCGTGGCCCCTTTCCTCGCTCTCTTCCTCTCTCTTCTCTTCTCTTCTCTTCTCTTTTCTTTCCCTTCCTTTCTCTCTTTCTCTGTGGGTTCCTTCACGGAGTTTCGAGGGGTCGCGCCGGTACAGAGAAAGAGGAAGACGGGAGAAGAAAACGAACGGGGCCCTTCGAAGCAGGCTTAGCTCTCTGAGGCTCACGGAGGAGCCGAGACTTGGCTCAATCGCTCAGGCACGCAGGCCCACCGCTGGTTGGCTGGCTGGGTTGGCTTGGCGCACACACAGAGCCCACCGGGCCACCCACCGCGACCATTCACCGGAACCGAGCCCCATCCAATCCCAGCGGTTCTCATTTTCCCTTGCCACCACGCTTTTTACCACGCCGAATTACCTTATCGCCTGTATCGCGCGATTTTTCATCGATAAACCCGCGCTTCTTCTACTTGCTCAAACCTCGTTCCGAGCTAAGCGTCCTCGTTACGGACGAATCCTTTTTGGTGTTGGAAATCTGACACGTTGCGATTGCTTTCTAGTTCAAGCGAGTGAATTTTATTTGTACAAGGTAAATTCACTGACAGTATTTGCCACCGCGTCCGAGCATCAAAGAGGAAGCTCTGCGAGTAGGTTGCAGTTGAGAAGCGAGATTCGTAGGCCTCGAACGTTGCTCGTGTGCTGCGGATGTTTACGCGCTCGGGAGAAGTTGAAACGCGCGGAAACGTACAGAACGCGTCGGTGCAGGCATTCGCGAGATACCCAAAAGCAACGTACTATTTGTAACAGCCGGACGATGACACATAAGGTTCGTTTAAATTCCACTCGCTTGACGACGTACAGGGAAATTTCAACTGTTATTTCCTCTCACGAGATTGCTCCATCGAAGCACTTCTCTGACGCTAATAAGCTTACCAGGCCCGGTCAGGTATTTCAACATTTCATTTCAAATTGTACGAGAGAGACAACGATGTACGTTCAATTCGAAAAATTTGAAGCTAAGGTTAGCGTTGAGCGCAAGTTCTAACGAGAAGTGGATCCTCGCGATCCAGTAGCTGCTGGCGCAAGGAGGCAGCTTGAAGGAGTCGCGCGTAGTAAATAGAAGATGAGATCCTCTGTTTACGCGGCCGTTCTCGTCCGTCCGTCCGTCCGTCGGTGCAACAACAACAGATTCCCGGTGGGTCTTTGGACGACGGTCTTCTGACTTTCTTATCCCCGTTGCGGCCTTACGGATTCTCTCCATTTCGTTCTCACCAATGGACCTGATGCTTCGCCCCTTCTTCGTCTTGCTCTCGCTCTTCATCATCGTTTCTTCTTCACCGCGCGCCTGTCTCCGTCTAACCGCCGACTGTACACCCTCTTCGTCGCACTCGGGGACATGGGGGCCTAATGAAGATGTAAGCAGTCGGCCGACCCTCGTGCACGGTCGTGCCTTCGTCCTCTGTCTGTCTTTGTCGCCCTAACGCCGCGGCCTGCTTGCGCCGCTTGGCCCTCGGTACAGGTCGTTCCAGGAAGACGCTGCCTAGACACTTCCGAGTTCTAGAGGCCGATATCGGCTTAAGCCGCGGATCCACTTGGCGGGAACCTAAGGTGCATTGCCGCGCTATGGTCAATTTAAAAACATTTGTTGTCAGACGTATACACCACGTCGTTTCTTTCAAAAAGTAGACTAATCTGTGCCTGGTTTTGGTTTTCGAAAATGCAGAAAATACGATATACGAAATTTAGAATTTGCTGGGTTTATCGGTAGAAATTAAAGGGTATTTGGTACAAGTATAAATTTTGTGGAAGTCACAAAAGTATTTAAACAGATGGTTAAATGTCGAATTAGCGAAAGTGAATATTTCGCTTAAAGTAAAGCCGCGGATCCACCGGAGAGTTAGCTAAGGTAAGCTACACTACTCTGCGCTATATTAAACATATTTGCTTCGATATATTTCTAATACACACAATGCTCACTAATAGCACAGTTCAGTTTTCCAAAAAATTGTAGAAATTCCCCATAACAATTGACAGAATCTTATTATAGCGTCGAACATCGACTTTGCTAGCAAATTTGAAAGTACAGCACATAACCTAAACTTGATCCTTCGCGATCCTTCGCCTGTAGAAGTATGCAAACCGTGGCAACTTGCTAGCTAACTAACAACCAACTAATTATCTACTGATTAAAGCGCTGAGACAACTGTGCTACAATAAAACGATCATGTAAATATTATTTTATATTTGTATGTTCATAAGACACGCGTAATTGTATTGTACTGAAACGATGCAACAAAGATAGAATCTTATACTTATATATAACTTATAATTGTGTAATTGTTTGAAATTGTTTAAAATTAAGTCCGATTAAGAACTACGAGCATAAATTAAATTTTGAAGCCAAAGGCAATTACGAATTGAATCAGAAAATCAGTCACAACGCAAAGTAAATTTCGAACACTCCTAACACAAGGAAATAAACGAACGAAACAAGAACGTCGATCCATCGACAAGAACACGTTGTATTTTTCGAAAATATACGAAAGGAGCTCGTCACTCGTTTCTTGGAATGACCTATACCGCCATACGAACGTATTATCGACCAAAGAGGGCAAAAGGAACCGCTCTTCCGATCTTCCCGCGATCGAGGCGCCGTCTTTTCCTCTATAGATTCGAAACGAATCCGCTTGCTCCGTACATGGATATTCGGATGAAGGGAAAGGGAAAGAGAAAGGAGCCGGAGCGAAAGAGACGGAGAGATATCGGCGCGTGTGCCAAGGCTTCTCTGTTTAGCGAACCTACCGCGCGCGCCGCTGCGGTGTGTACACGAAAATAAAGGCAAAACAGGTTGAATTAAGTGGACGCTCTCGATGTTCGATTCACAAAAGCGAGGCTGCGCCACCTGCGCCCCATTCGATAGAATATTCCCGCGATCCAAAGCGTAATCTCGAATAATTACGATCGTACCACAACTCAGTTTGCCTGACTTAGCCACACTGAGCTAATCAGAAGCCATAAACGTATTATCGGATGCTTGTTAAGTCTACCGGAAAATTCAAAGAAATTTTACACGGTCTAATATCTTGTGTTGGAACGCCTGTTGTGCGCCTGACGTGTATGAAATAGCAAATTTATGATGATATAATGTAATGTAATAAATGGAATAAAATAGTAATAGATAATGTAACATATATATGTTTATATGTACGTGTTATAACGTATAATAGAATTTGAATTTCTAATTTGTTGATTTTGTAAGATCGTATTATTTTATTTTATTATTTTATTATTATAACCTCTTTATTAGCTCATTTGGCGATCAGTTTGCCATTTCGCTGGAGTTCACACACCATCGTCAGAAATGTACCGAAGTGTTTGATACATACATTGGTTGTAACGCGGTGTGTTTCGTTCGTTTCGATCTTATCTGCCGCCTCGAGGTCGATTTTTAATTGCGCTCTGATCGGCCGCCGATCTCGTACTCGTATTCGCATCCGAATCGCAGCTGCAGGAAACAAGGTGAAACGTGAATCATTGCCTCACTCTGACACGCCGAAAATTGCATCACGATCTTAATCTCTCTCGTTCCTTTTAACCTTCTCCCTATTTTTCACGCTGTCCGCGAAATAAAAGAAACGTCAAGAAGAAACTAATACGTGGAGGGGCAGAGATTCAGCCTCGTAAAATAAACCGAACAGGAAACGCGTAACAGGTACACGGGCGCAGGCGCGCAGGTGATTGAAAAACAACATCCCCTTGGCAGTGCTGCTTGTTTCTTCACGGTCGGTGTACGGTGTCGAGCAGCGTGCAAATAGAAAATAATCGTGCAAAATTGAGGCTAACATTACGCGCATCCGCTCGATCGCTGATAACGTTCACCCGTTTATACGCCAATGACGTATTCTAATGAGAAGCTGCGCGTTATGAAAACCGATCCGCTTCCATTTGTATACGTTTCGTTGCTTTCCTGACTTTCAGTTAGCCCAGTTAATTGGCAGGATTAACGGAAATATCAATTATGCAGGAAATGTTGCTTGTGATCTGGTTTGTCACGTGTTTCATGTTCGTTTCGCGTTCGTTTCGTGCCGACGGATAGCTCATATCTCGAAGGTTCTATCATTCGATCGTTCCGAGAGTAATTTCACGCTTTTTACACGACGAACATAGACGTTCTCTTTTTTATTACCAATAAACTAATTAACTAATGTTTATTTGTCCACATATTTTTTCTACAAAGATGACGTTGCAATACTATTTAAAAAAACTTATGGTCCATTCATTTAAATTGATGGCATAGACAAATGTCTGGAAACAATTAACTAATGTTTATTTGTCCAATACTTTTGCTACAAAGACGGCGTTGTAATACTAATTAAAGGAACTTATGCATGAATCTAGTCCAAATTCATGGAAGAGAATAGTGTATCTGTAGAAGAGCCTGTCATGCCACCTCAGAGTTGTCAGGTTCATTCATTTAAATTGATGGCATAGACAAAAGTCTGGAAACAATTAGCTAATGTTTATTTGTCCACATACTTTTGCTACAAAGACGACGTTGTAATACTAATTAAAGAAACTTATGCATTAATCTAGTCCAAATTCATGGCAGAGAATAGTGTATCTGTAGAAGAGCCTGTCATGCCACCTCAGAGTTGTCAGGTCCCTTCATTTAAATTGATAGCATAGACAAATGTCTGGAAACAATTAACTGTTTATTTGTCCATATACTTTTGCTACAAGGACGACGTTGTAATACTAATTAAAGAAACTTATGCATTAATACAGTCCAAATTCATGGAAGAGAATAGTGTATCTGTAGAAGAGCTTGTCATGCCACCTCAGAGTTGTCAGGTCCATTTATTTAAATTGATGGCATAAACAAAAGTCTGGGAACAATTAACTAATGTTTATTTGTTCAATACTTTTGCTACAAAGACGACGTTGTAATACTAATTAAAGAATCTTATGCATTAATCTAGTCCAAATTCATGGAAGAGAATAGTGTATCTGTAGAAGAGCCTGTCATGCCACCTCATAGTTGTGAAGTCCATTCATTTAAATTGATGGCGTAGACAAAAGTCTGGGAACAATTAACTAATGTTTATTTGTCCATATATTTTTACTACAAAGACGACGTTGTAATACTAATTAAAGAAACTTATGCATTAATACAGTCCAAATTCATGGAAGAGAATAATGTATCTGTAGAAGAGCCTGTCATGCCACCTCAGAGTTGTCAGATCCCTTCATTTAAATTGATGGCATAGACAAAAGTCTGGGAACAATTAGCTAATGTTTATTTGTCCATATACTTTTGCTACAAGGACGACGTTGTAATACTAATTAGAGAAACTCATGCATTAATTTAGTCCAAATTCATGGAAGAGAATAGTGTATCTGTAGAAGAGCCTGTCATGCCACCTCAGGGTTGTCAGGTCCCTTCATTTAAATTGATAGCATAGACAAATGTCTGGAAACAATTAACTGTTTATTTGTCCATATACTTTTGCTACAAGGACGACGTTGTAATACTAATTAAAGAAACTTATGCATTAATCTAGTCCAAATTCATGGAAGAGAATAGTGTATCTGTAGAAGAGCCTGTCATGCCACTTCAGAGTTGTGAAGTCCATTCATTTAAATTGATGGCGTAGACAAAAGTCTGGGAACAATTAACCAATGTTTATTTGTCCAATACTTTTGCTACAAAGACGACGTTGTAATACTAATTAAAGAATCTTATGCATTAATACAGTCCAAATTCATGGAAGAGAATAGTGTATCTGTAGAAGAGCCTGTCATGCCACCTCATAGTTGTGAAGTCCATTCATTTAAATTGATGGCATAGACAAAAGTCTGAAAACAATTAGCTAATGTTTATTTGTCCACATACTTTTGCT
>JACXIT010000158.1:282989-306916 GCA_014737525.1 Bombus difficillimus
TTCATTTAAATTGATAGCATAGACAAATGTCTGGAAACAATTAACTGTTTATTTGTCCATATACTTTTGCTACAAGGACGACGTTGTAATACTAATTAAAGGAACTTATGCATGAATCTAGTCCAAATTCATGGAAGAGAATAGTGTATCTGTAGAAGAGCCTGGCATGCCACCTCAGAGTTGTCAGGTCCATTCATTTAAATTGATGGCATAGACAAAAGTCTGGGAACAATTAACTAATGTTTATTTGTCCATATACTTTTACTACAAGGACGACGTTGTAATACTAATTAAAGAAACTTATGCATTAATACAGTCCAAATTCATGGAAGAGAATAGTGTATCTGTAGAAGAGCCTGTCATGCCACCTCATAGTTGTGAAGTCCATTCATTTAAATTGATGGCATAGACAAAAGTCTGGAAACAATTAGCTAATGTTTATTTGTCCACATACTTTTGCTACAAGGACGACGTTGTAATACTAATTAAAGAAACTTATGCATTAATCTAGTCCAAATTCATGGAAGAGAAAAGTGTATCTGTAGAAGAGCCTGTCATGCCACCTCAGAGTTGTCAGGTCCCTTCATTTAAATTGATGGCATAGACAAAAGTCTGGGAACAATTAGCTAATGTTTATTTGTCCATATACTTTTGCTACAAAGACGACGTTGTAATACTAATTAAAGAATCTTATGCATTAATCTAGTCCAAATTCATGGAAGAGAAAAGTGTATCTGTAGAAGAGCCTGTCATGCCACCTCAGAGTTGTGATGTCCATTCATTTAAATTGATGGCGTAGACAAAAGTCTGGGAACAATTAACCAATGTTTATTTGTCCATATACTTTTGCTACAAAGACGACGTTGTAATACTAATTAAAGAAACTTATGCATTAATCTAGTCCAAATTCATGGCAGAGAATAGTGTATCTGTAGAAGAGCCTGTCATGCCACCTCAGAGTTGTGAAGACCATTCATTTAAATTGATGGCATAGACAAATGTCTGGAAACAATTAACCAATGTTTATTTGTCCATATACTTTTGCTACAAAGACGACGTTGTAATACTAATTAAAGAAACTCATGCATTAATCTAGTCTAAATTCATGGAAGAGAAAAGTGTATCTGTAGAAGTGCCTGTCATGCCACCTCAGAGTTGTCAGGTCCATTCATTTAAATTGATGGCATAGACAAAAGTCTGGAAACAATTATATAATAAATATAAATATATATGTTTCTACAAAGACAACGTTGTAACGCCATTATCTGGCATTATTAATAATTAATTAGAAAGGGAAATTGCACCCAAGTTCTATGCTACAGTATTCTCACTGGTATATAAAACATTTACCAATGAAAAATCAAAATTTGTCAAGCTTGTCACTTACATTGTTTTTTTACAAATACTTGAATTTTCCCTTCGTCCGAAACTTCTGTATGTCGAATTTTTCTTTCCTATGACTCTTTTACTGGAAATTTTGATAAGTCGAAACCTCTGTAATTCGAAGATTTTAGTTCTTGAGGTTCGACTGTACATGAATTGTATTCATCCTATTGGTATTTCTACTGAAACTATGCGAAACAAAGAAAATCATATGCATAGTAATTAAAAACTTCAGTGGAACGCGTAATTCCTATCAATTGCCACGTCTTCAACTTTCGTATTTACGTGGGTCGAATAAAACGAGCTGCAAGAGGAAGCCACAAATACAAACACAATCTGATCATACACAAATGCGATCATATTCGTATTCGTACGAAGCCTTCGTACGTCGAATTTTTGTTTGTCCTGTTTCTTCTACCGTGAAATTTCGATAAGTCGAAACCTCTGTAACTCGAAGATTGCAGGTCTTCCCTTGAGGCTCGAGTTACAGCAAATTCGACTGCAATAGTAAAATGTTCAAACATTGGAACAGCAAAGCGGCAGGTGGTCGAACAATTCGCTTCTCTGGTACGAACACTTTCCTCGTTTGTCTGTACGCATCGGTGTATATTGATTTAAGGCAGCCGAAGGATCTCCATCTTACGAATCTCTGCGAATAAAACGCGAACAATTAAACAATGAACGTTGAAACGAAGGGACCCCCTCCGTGTCGACGATAAAACCTTCTCGATTACTTTCCTCGTGTTCCACCGTGAGCACAGAGTAAACGAGCGAAATCAAGGAAACCATAAAGCAACGTTTATCGATCTCTCGCCGACGAAATTTATGCCCGTCACACACTTCTCTCGGAATATCGTCAAATCGCACGACCGAGTCGTAAACTCTCTTCCTTTTCCATCTGTGGAATGTCGTCGTTGCGTTTTTTCAAACGATCCAATATACACCATCGTCCGCAAGTATTTCGACAAGTATTGGGTTGACAAAATGGTGGTCCAAGCGTTGACACTTTTGTTACATTATCGAAGCTACGAACAGAGAACTAGTTTTCCTGTTGCCGATATTTCGAACTGGATTCGAAATAAATTTGAACTGAACGCGTTAATGCGTTTGACGAATATACTCGTCGTCGCTTGTACTTAACTACGCACTCCATCACCGAACCACGTGACAGATTTCTGAAACTAGATTCCGCGGATAGGTGGCGAAACAGAGCAATGTAACCTGAACTGTTTCGCGTGTATCTGTTCTCTCGCGACACCCTTAACCTCTTCACCACCGCTGTAACCTCCGCCACTCTACCACATCACGCGTTAATCTTCGCTCCTTTAATTTCCATTTTCTCCTACTTCCCTTCTTATTTTTCCTGCCTTCTTCTCCCTTAACACTTTGCACTCCGATGTCAAGTGTGACTCGACATCAGTTTTTATCTCAGGAGCTCCTTTGTCGAGACCCACTCGACATTCTTTCATGTTTTTTGTGAAACTTGCGAAAGAAAACCAGGACTGTATCCTGGAAATTGCTTCAAGATATATCATACACTTAAAAATTAGAAAACACAACAATAGTGTGAATAAAACTAGTATTTAAGTGAATTTCTTTCTTCCTCTATTTATTTAAATTGTCTTATTTTTTAGTTAAAGTAAATTTCAAATAAAACATTTAAAAGCATTGAGAGTTGCTGGTAACGAAATTGAAATAAAATTCCGAGTGCAAAGGGTTAACACAGCCAACCACGCGCGCCACAGCGAGCTATACGTTTCCAACCTACGAGCCAACCTACACGCTGTCTAACGCGCATTTTTCCAAGTATCGAGAACTAATATTCATTTACTTAAAAAGACAAACAAGTCTAAAAATTAATGAAGTGGTTAATTATATTTTGTAAGATGCGAATTCGATGTGTTAGAAAAGTTAGTCGAAAGTTTCGAAGGATAAAGCAACAGTTTTGTAAGTCGCCATATGCTCTTCACCGCTCGGTTCGGTACAACTGCGCCCGCATATCCCGCCTCGGCTGCAGTCGCCTCACGGATATCCGGTACTGATCCGCGTGACGCACGCACGCCGCACATCTCGGATCACCATCTCGAAAAGCCCATATAAACTGTGGCCCTGTGTGCGAGCTAACGCGCCGCTTCTCGCACGGTCGCGCAACCCTCGCGTACCACTCGACCGATCGGCGCGGTAAAAAGCCGCGATACCGGCGTGCAAATAGCTGCACGCTTTTTCCGCCAGTCGTTACTCCTTTCCGATACGCTATTAAATTAGCCGAGATAGAGGAATGAAGGGTTCCGCGCGCACCTTTGCAGAAAATAAGGGTTGTACCTGTGTGCAATTCCATTGGATAATCCGATACGCGTAGTAGAAGACAGCTTCTTTGCGAGCGGGCACAGAGAAAGTGTGCGAATCAATTTTGCCTCGTTAAACGCAATGTTAATCTTCGTGAAGTATATTTGACGAAGAAACGAATTTCTTTGGGATTTTCTTTAAAAGTAAAAATAACTAGGAATTTTTAGGCGACATATGATGGTATAGAATATGATTGGTATATGTGTATAGAACACGTATACCAATACCATGCTGCCGCTTCTCTCGCTCGTATCGATGTTATTAACACATTGTGTACGGGTCGCGAGATATCTCGTTTTTAGCAAGCCGAACGTTGTGGCTGAGTCACGAGATATCTAGTTTCCATGTTTTTTCGACAGAATCGATGGCTTAAGCAACCAGAGACGAATGTTTTTGTTACGTTACCAGGGTAATAAAGCCTTGCGCATTCTTGTGGCAAATTATTAGCAAAACAACCGAGTGTTGACATTCCAAATAAAAACAATCAGTTAGTAGCCAGTACATCGGTAGATCTGCGCTGATCGTCTACCGTATAAAGTGTTTTATTTTTGTACATTTTATTATTTCATAGTTCGTGTTTTAATTTGTAAGGAAACAGCTTTTTAAAAATCATTTACATTTTCAATCTGTTGCTGATAATTTATAACAAAGATTATTTTATGAAATAAGTCGTAATTCTATAAAAGTAGCAAAATGACACATAGATGTAAAGAAAATGAAAGTCAATGTGAATTGTTATCTGATGATTCATCTGATGCACCAAACAACACTTGCGACGAACATGAATTCAGTGATAGCAGCAACATTCTTGAATTAAGTGGTGCGATTAGACATAGAAGAAGACTGAATAAAAAATATAATATCAAATACAAATTAAAAATCTGCACATACGCATCCTATTGCTTGCCAAGCATGCTACTGGAGCGTTCAAAAATGTGCGGGCTCTGGGAGCGCGCAGAGCGCCCTCACGCAATGTGTTAACAAGCCTTAGGCAGATGCAACCTCGAAAACGAAACTCATAATTGTGTGTTATATGGCAATGTAATCTCTACGATGTTCGAAGAGTTCAAAGAATATTATTCTCATGGTATACGTAACAGTTAACGAAATTTTGCGATACGGTAAGAGCGATGAAATACTTAAAAATACTTAAAAAAATTTTTTTCAAAAACTGACAAGTATCGCAGTCTGACAAATAGCCGAAAATTTCCAACGAGATAAAGGAGAACTTTTCACCGACAGAATCAACAGAACATTTGAGCGCAATAAGTGACCAGATAAATCGTTCGTAAAAGCGCGGGTTAAAAATTCCCGCTGCCATTTGGGCTTTTGCGGTCCCTGAAACTTCCGTTCGAGATGGATGACTTTTTAACGATTTTCCCGCGTTATTATCGCGCGGATGCAAATTTTTGCCAACTTTGCTCGGTCGGCGAGCACATCGCATTTTATAAAACGGCGGCCAACGCGTCGGATCACGCTTCGCTGATCCGGCGGCCGCCGCCGTTGCAGAACAAGAGCCACGGCTCGCTCAGCAAACTCGTTTGCTCATTAAAATCTCATAAAACGCTGATACGTCTTTAATCTGCCGTCCGCGAGCGTGTTTCCCGCGCTCGAGGAAATCCCGCAGCGTGGCCTTAACTTTGATCCTAGACGGGCAACGATCACGGCCGACTCCTCGTGCCAAGCGGACCGCGACGAAAGAATCTTTGGAACAGTTACACAGGACAAACCATGGATCCTCGACACTCGTCGTGCTTCGATTCTCCTCTTGGAAAGTAATATTTGTCCTCGATACTAGAACAGCACTTTTCATTGTTCCGCTGCTCTCGTCACGAAACACTGTTCGGTCGTGGTCGTTGAACCGAACTGTTTAGGTTATGGATCGAATCGCTGGGCACAGTGGCATCAGTATTGTACGTGGTATATAGCGTGTTTCTTGGTTAAAATGTCATAGTTCTTGTTTTGAAACCGAAGGAACCTGGAGTTTCATATTTTTTGTTTTTCTTCCTTTTTTTTTTTTGTTATTGTTGTTTTTATTTTCCTTTTCCGAATATTTAATTACTGTTTTGTAATAGTCTAACACCATATGGTGCAACTTCACTTTGTAGGAAAAATGAAGAAACAAGAGGAACTTCAAATATGTTGTTTAATATATAATTATAATGTGTGTATATATATATATATATATATTTGAAGTTGCTCTTGTTTATTATATATATATATATATCTTATTATTATTTGAATATATCTATATATATATATATATATATCTTATTATTATTTGAATATATCTATATATATATATATATATCTTATTATTATTTGAATATATCTATATATATCTATATATATATATATTATTATTTGAAATGAAAAAAAGATGTATGTGTATATTCACAAATGACAAGATGCTAAATATGATATTTTATTTTATAATGAAATTTGTATGTGTCTTGCAACTTCTCTTTTAATATAAGTAACAAGAGGAACTGCAAATAGACATTTCAAGGTTTTTTGAAAAATAAGGAAATGTTAAATATGATATTTTATTTGACAATGTATATGTTTCTCAAATTTTCTCAAAGGTAGGGGACAAGAGGGATCTCAAATGGATATTTCAACATATCTTGAAATATGAGATACTAATGTTGATATTTCATTTGATAATGGAATTTGTATATGTTACGCAGACTACTGAACATTTCAAAACGTTAATTGCCATAATACTATATATCCTCGAGGGTCTACGAAATGTCACAGAAAACTTGCCTCGTCTATCTATTACTTCCATTGTGTCACCAAACGACATCAGCATAAAATAACAGATAAAAATTTGCAACTAACTGATGCATTCGTTTCACAGACAAGACACGAAAATTCCAGAAATGCCTATCTCTCATATACACTAGCCTCGATCTCCGTTAAGAACATTCTCAAGAAATTTTACAGTCCAACGAAATTCCATTTACCAACAGCTTCTTTCTCAACCGTAGAGTAGCTCACTTTCCATTCGAAAGTCGTTCGAAATCTTTTCGTTCGACCAACGAGCAACGTTTCCAGTCGAAGTTAGCAACGGGGTGTTCGAATTAGCGTTTCTGACTACGGATAAATATAGAGGGCCACCCAGCGAGAGCAAACTAATGTACCGTGTGCGATGAACGTGATGGTAAAGCGTAGTTTCGCTCTCTCTCTTTCTCTATTCTCCTTTTGTCACACCATTCTCACTCTCCGCCGCCCTTTCTCTTCGTCCGCGTCTCACCCTTTGCATATATTTTCACGCGAAATCGTCGTCCTCTGTGCGAGCTATACGCCAACCTCGCAGTCCCTTTCTGCTCTCCGACGAGTGATAAGCCATTAAGACCAGCCGGTCGAATCGTACACGTTTTCGCCTAAACGAACGCAACCTGGTGTCACTTGCTGCCTAACGTTTGCCATGTGACACGGCGACCATATCGCCTGAGAAATCCAATTTTCCGTGCGTTCGCAGGAAGCGAGAAAATGCAGAGAACGCGAGAGTAACGTCCTTGTCACGGCAAACGTACAAGCCGTGTTGTACGCTTTATTAGCGTACACTGGCGCGATTTGCAGGAAATTTCGCCGCTGTGACGTGCCAGATGCGCGTTGGTATTACGCGCAGAACATCGTGGTATTATAAAACCTCTTAGTCATTCGTCGAATCTCTTAATTCTTGCTGAGGCTTGTCAAGGCGAGATTCTCGGCCAGTAACCACAAAAGCGACTGATTTTTGCCAATTTCTTTTTGACCGACTGTCGCTTCTCACCGACTACACCATTTTTGCCACGCACATCAACGACACTCTGCAAGATACAGATGTAATTTTTGTATTTCAGTTCTTCTTATTGTTCGTTGTATGTCACACGAGTCTTAACGAGAATTATCGTTGACGCGCATCCGTCGCGGTCGTCAAAACGAAAAGGTTGACAAATTTTCGTAGTTAGATGATTTACGCTGGGACGTTGCGAAGATACGTTTGAAATACGAGACACGGATAAGGAACGTGACACGGGAAGAAGATAGCCAAGCAATACCTAACACACGTTTAGCAAGAAACTTGTAATATGTAGCAATTTAACAAAAATTGTCGGAGCGTTTCATAATATAAAGTAGTTTCTAGTCGATCAATTAAATTATTCCAACCTTTCAAAATTTGTGAATTAACGCAGGTAGCAAAACACTGTGTGTACTGTGTACAGAGAAAAATGTGAGTCTTCGTTGAACCTTAAGTAATCTTAGAATGAAAGAATCATATTGGAATATTTAATTAGCCACATTTAATTAATTGTTATTTCACGTTCGTTTCGGTTGAAAAATGGGACAAAGAATATCTTTACTCGCCTAAACGAACGCTCTACGTTTATCTCCGGAGTCATCGTAGATTATCTAAGGCCGATAATGACACAGCGTACGTCACGATACATTGAGCTGAATATGTAGAAACTTTCTAAAAAATTATCGGCTCGTCCCGTAAAAAATGTCTATGATTTAAAATACGAACAGAAACATTATGGTTAATTAAACAATGAGAGGAAATATTTGCATAATTACCAGTAAACAAATTATTCCATTTTACGCGGACAATCCTTATAAAATATTAATAGCGATATTAATAAAGATACTAATAGTGAGATTGTAAGAAGTGTTAGAAAATAACTACGTACACGTACGCTGTTTTACCACAGCAAGTATACGTAATAGTACAATGCAGTGCACCGAATAGAAAATAGCAAGAACGAAATCGTAAAGAAGAATCGAGTTGAGAGAAATTTCGCTATTCTACCGAGGAAGGAAGCTGAAAAAAGCAAGGACAACTGCGTGCGAAATTTAACAACGGAACTACTGCGTTTTTGATAATCTCGCGGGCCACATGAACAGACGTATCAGCGCGAAAATTGTCAAAAAATTAGAAGCACTCGATATTCTTCCATTCTATCCAAGCTTGTCTTGTTAAATAAAAAAGAAGATCGTAAGATATTTCGATTCGTTAGACAGAGATGTTTGCAATATTTTAAAAAGCGTATTCACCTTGAACCCAGAGCTGTTCGACCTTGCTGTGAACTTGAGCGGTCTTGAGAGCGACACAGAACATAGCCAAAGCGATGATCGCAAGAAAGAGGACCTTGCCTGCGCGCCTCTGCAGGAAGTAGCCCAGCTGACTCAGCTGATCCTGCAGCCTTGCCCTGATCCAAACCGCAGATCTCTGACCTTCCGCTTTGCCCTGAAAAATAAGGCATCTGAAACTTTAGACTATCGCGACCATCACTAATATATAATCAATATGTTAAACGAATAATTGTTTCTAGGATTAATCGAGGAAATTGTATTTTCCTGCTCGTTGTGAAGCGAAGTATAGCTGAGAATTCAATTTCTATATTTACATCTTGATTGATTGGTTCTAACCTATCGTTGAAGGTTAAATGTTGATACTGTACGTTTTTAGGCACGTGTCACGCTATTAACAGTTTGAGGACAAGCGGATAGCCTGAATTGGCGCGTATTTTTGCAGCGGTTGGAAAGATTCGAAAGGTCGCTAGGAAAGTTCGTTCCGATCTACGTTTCCATTCGATGTACGTTCATCGAATCGTGTAGGCGCCATTTTCTTTCACAACATTTCTTCAAATTTTGGGTATTTCACGCTTCCACAACTTGTCAGGTTTTTTGGCGGGAAACTTTTCAACGTGACTTTCTATGAAAATCAAATTCCTCAAAAATTGGAACGAATTTTCCGAGCAGCATTTAACAAATGTAATATTTTGCTACAAATTAGCGAGCATATTTAAAAATACTTCTAGTGATGCTTTTTAGCGTGATGCACTTGGAAACAATTTCCCCGAACATCTGCATCGCTTGAAATATTTGGAAGTGCATCATTTTCATTCTCAACGTTAATCATTGCTGTATTACACTGTGTTATGCTGTTAACGTTAAATTACTCTGCGCACATGTTACTTTTGAAACTTCCACGAAGATATATTTTCTGGCCGCGTAGATTAAGATCGCGCATGAAAACTACAGCGTAAATTGTATTCTAATTTACAAATTTACAAATTGCAAATTTATATAGCTACATGTTATTCCTTTATTCTTTTACAAACTGTGTTCGATGGCGACGAAAAGAAATACCGTAGCCTGTGTACGTTGCTGGAAATATTATGATAAAGATAAAACGAGTAATTATTAGAACAAGTTGCAAGAAGAATCGCAACAATGTTGAAGAAGGCTACAAGAAGAATTGCAACAATGTTGAATGAGGTGGCAAGAAGAATTGCAACAATGTTGAAGAATTTTGCAAGAAGAATTGCAACAATGTTGAGTTAGATTGCAAGAAGAATTGCAACAATGTTGAAGAATGTTGCAAGAAGAATTGCAACAATGTTGAAGAATGTTGCAAGAAGAATTGCAACAATGTTGGGTTAGGTTGCAAGAAGAATTGCAACAATGTCGAGTGAGGTTGCAAGAAGAATTGTAACAATGTTGAAGAATGTTGCAAGAAGAATTGCAACAATGTTGAGTTAGGTTGCAAGAAGAATTGCAACAATGTTGAGTTAGGTTGCAAGAAGAATTGTAACAATGTTGAAGAATGTTGCAAAAAGAATTGCAACAATGTTGAGTTAGGTTGCAAGAAGAATTGCAACAATGTTGAAGAAGGTTGCAAGAAGAAAAAAAAATCGATGCACGTACTACCATAAAATGCTAATTGCACGAAAATAATAATTAAATAATTATTAAATTCCAACTTCGCGCCCCTTTACATTTCACTAGAATCTTCTCAAACGATTGGGTGTTTCATACGAAGGAAGCAAAGTAAACGAAGGTGCACGAACTGTGTCGTTAATTAACAGAAATTAATCAGCAAGTAAACGAGGAAACAGCCGGCTGCTATCGACTATCGTCGTAACCGGTAATTTATAACTTTCAATTTCAAAGACTAAGGAAACTATCCTCGGACGTCTTATTCCTCGGTTCAACGTGACATCCCTTCGACTTGCCTCGCATGCAAACTATGAATAATAATTACAATGTCGTACGCATTAGCATCTAAATTGAAGCGGTTGTAGGATGCTTTTGGCGTTCGCGCCACGCACCCGATAAAACGGTACAGCTTCCGCTGCACTCTACGTTCCACTTGCCAATTCATTGGGGCAGCTTTACGATCGGCCACGGACAACGCCGCCTACGATTTTCAAGAGAAAGAACAGATTCCAGCGGTTAAAGGGCGGCAGAGGCCGGAACGGCAGCCGAAGCGCTTTAAATTGACCGCGTGGGCTTTGACGATGATAAGTAGCTGGCTGCGGCTTGTACTC
Source organism: Bombus difficillimus (assembly GCA_014737525.1). Classification (NCBI taxonomy): domain Eukaryota; kingdom Metazoa; phylum Arthropoda; class Insecta; order Hymenoptera; family Apidae; genus Bombus; species Bombus difficillimus. The sequence continues at coordinate 294,041 of JACXIT010000158.1, forward strand.
GTACGAACGTGCACGCTCCACCTCTCTTCCACGAAACGTGCCAGAAGGAGACGCGGAAGGCAGGAGCAGAAGAGCGTAGACGAGGTTGCACGAACCTGGCAATGAATGAAGTGGGATGAAATTTGACAGAAACGAGAAACGTTGATCGTGCAGCATCAGGAAGCTGAAGACGTGGAAAGAAGCGTCTTTAAAGTATTCTCCGTGACTAGGAGGAAAATGAAAGGTTTACGATCAAAAGGATGGCTTGGTCGAAGGAAAATAATTCTCTACCTTGTCACAGTACAGTACAGTATGTTACAAGTGTGGCTGTTCATTGAACGCAAGTTGTATTATTTTTTCTAGTTAAGCTTAAGCTTATAATTAATTGTGTGCAAATTTCCAACGAATCACGTGAACCGTATTAACCAGTTGACTGGGCAATTTAGTCTGAAAAATCGACTGAAAAAAATGACGAGTATACACGTGTCCAGCGCAGGACAAATGCTTCTGTTATAAACTTGACGAAAGAGGCAAAGCAACAGAGAAAATATTACATTTTTATCTGATAAAAAATTAACGATTAATTGTAAAAGGTATTATTGTTAAAAATTAAAAAATCGGCAAGAAAATAATAAGATGAAGTATATATATGACACAGATCGCTATTCGGATCTACACGGTGGAACTGCGAAACACCCACCCCTTTGCCATATACACAGATACCCAGGAGCGGGACACCCCCACCAAGAGAGCGAATCGGAAGAAGAATGCTAAACAAAGACAGAAGAAAAGCGGAGCAAAAAGGATAAGCCAAACTAAAGTGAAACAAAAAGAAAGAAGGAAAGAAAGAAAGAGGGTAGAATGGAAGGGATAGGAACGCTCGCAACATTGCGAACGGCAACGTTGCACACTACCTGGTGGCCGGTCTGACAATGTGCACCAGGGACCACCCGCAACAATACCTATCTTTCCTGGCCGACAGGGAAAGAAAGACGGAGAAGGAAGGACAGGAGAAGAGGCACAGATCAGAAAGGAATCGAGCCTTGCAGGAGAAAAGGAACGAACGCTTTTCTCTTCTCTTTACAACCTTTCTCTTTCTCTCTCTCGCTCGCACTTTCTACGTGTTTGCTTCCCTTTCTTCTCTATAGACTCGCGTTCGGGTATTTACAGTTACAGAGCAACGGAAGGTAGCAAGAAGCGTAGAGAGAAAGATAGATAAAGGAGGGGGAAGAAAGGAGGCAGCAGCGTGGAAACACGCGGCACGATAGACGTGCAGATGAAAATACAGATTACACACGCTTACGTATCTCGGGGCAGTAGCCGGGCGTCGAGTATCGGATAGCAAGGTTTTCCAGCCAATTAACCCCGGTGCCGCGGCCTCGCGGCCCGCCAGACTCGGGTAACTCTAGACGTGCGGACAATCCTCGTCGGCCACATGGTCCCCGGGGAACCACGGCCACGCAGACCTCCGTCGAACATTCGCCGACTGATGACCGCGTGTTTACGTTCCTCTCTCGGGAGGAAGCTGTTCCCTCTTTCGAGACTCCAGGCTCTCGCAATCAATCATTTTTTTTCTCCGCCATTCAAGAGCCATCGTCATCGATCGACCGGTTGATACGTTCGCGGTGAAATTCGACTTTCTTCCTCGTCTCCGTGTGTTCATCTTTTCTTTTATTTTTTTTTTCTTTTTCTTTCCTCTTTTTTTGAGCAGCTAACTGAATTGCAATTGATTATAGTACGGAACTAGTGATTTAGTATCGTGTTCCAAATTGAAGCGATTGGAGTAATTCGTACGATAGGAATTTATAAACATGGTCGATACTAATAAGGCACCTTCAAAGTTTGCACGGTATATATATGAAATTACAATCGTACGTGGTAATATATTGTATACATGAAATGTAAAAGTATTATGTATGATATTATTTTGTGTATATGAAATGTAAGAATATTGTATGTGATGGTATATTGTATATATGAAATGGAAAAATATTATGCATGATAATATATTGTATACATGAATTAAAAAAGTACTATATATTATATTGTAATGTGTATATGAAATAAAAATATATTATATGTGATATATTGTGTATATGAAATGTAAGAATTTATATGTGATGGTATATTATATATATGACATGGAAAAATATTATGCATGATAATATATTGTATACATGAATTAAAAAAGTACTATATATTATATTATATTGTGTATATGAAATAAAAACATATTATATGTGATATATTGCGTATATGAAATGAAAAAATATTACATATAATATTAATTTGCGTATATGAAATGTAAGAATATTATATGTGATGGTATATTATATATATATCATGGAAAAATATTATGCATTATAATATATTGTATACATGAATTAAAAAAATACTATATATTATATTATATTGTGTATATGAAATAAAAACATATTATATGTGATATATNTGTGTATATGAAATGAAAAAATATTATACATGATAATGTATCGTATTCATGAAATGAAAAAATATTACATATGATAATATATCATATACATGAATTGAAAAATATTATGTATGATATTATTTTGTGTATATGAAATGTAAGAATATTATATATGATGGTATATTGTATATATGAAATAAAAAATATTCTATATTATATACTATTAATATTATATAAATAATATAACGTATACACGAAATGAAAAGTATTATGTATGATATTATAGTGTGTATATGAAATGCAAAAATGTTATATATAATAGTATATGGTATACAATATATTAAATATAAAATATCATACGTGATAATATAACGTATACATGAAATGCAAAAATATGATACATAGTAGTATATTGTGTATATGATAATATATCGTATATATGAAAGGAAAAATATTAATCATGGTAATATAAAGTATACATGAAATGCAAAAATATTATACATGATAGTATATCGTATATATGAAATGAAAAAATATTATACATGATAATATATCGTATATATGAAATGAAAAATATTATACGTGGTAATATAACGTATACATGAAATGCAAAAATATTATACATGATAATATATCGTATATATGAAATGAAAAAATATTATACATGATAATATATCGTATATATGAAATGAAAAATATTATACGTGGTAATATAACGTATACATGAAATGCAAAAATATTATACATGATAATATATTGTATATATGAAATGAAAAATATTATACGTGGTAATATAACGTATACATGAAATGAAAATATATTATGTATGATATTATATTGTGTATATGAAATGCAAAAATATTATACATAATAGTATATCGTATAAATGAAATGAAAAATATTATACATGGTAATATGCAAAAATATTATACATGATAATATATCATATATATGAAATGAAAAATATTATGCATGGCAATATATCGTATATACAAAATGAAAAAATATTATATATGATGATATATCGTATATATAAAATGACAAAATTGTCGGCTATTATAGAAAAGATAAAGGCGATTAATGTTAAGAAATTGCCTTTCTCCTGCAGTATGTAGTTTCCTTATTAGGAATATCGGGAGGCACCTTCGTTAGCATGACTCAATCTACTCGGAGCAAATCGTGACATAATTCTGAATTTCATTGTTTCATGAACTCAATTCACCAATGACGTCTTTCATATCATTCCCTTGACTTTCTCTCTATGTTTGTAGAATATTTCTATGACTTTGTTGAAGAAGCCATTAGCTATCTCTTTAGCGCAATATTCGCTTTTTGGGAGCTTTATTTGCATACAAAGCACAATTCCACATGTAATGTAAAATACTCTTTATCGTTTCGCTGCTTGTCTTCCGCAAAACGACGAGTTCAAGAAAATAAAATTGCCTGCCTCTATTTGCGACAGCAAGAAACAATGCGAAAGAGATTGAATTTCAAATTTACAAACGTCCCTTCTTAAAATGTACACTTGCGTCTGAAATTTTATCGAACAGAGCTGCTTCGTTAATTATATTGTTCAAACCACCCTATTTCTCGCATTATTCTATATTTAAATAATATCACCGAGCCGATCGTCGTTAAAGACCAAGACACACTGCAAAAGTTCAGCGAACGAAACGAGTCAAATAAATTCCCACGAAGATCCACGGTCTAATAACTTCTTAGCGAGCCATCAAATGTAGCACAATTTTTACACTCGCTCGTATGATCCCATCGATCCTGCGCGTATTATCACGATTTCTCCCTTCGCTCTTCTTAGAAAGCTAAAAATCCATCGTGAACAGGCCTTTCACAATCCGATTCTTGTTTCACGATTGCATCCTCGTCGAAGAATTAAACAACGATTACGATCGACAACAAGCAACAAGAACACTCGCATCACTGTCGTCGACATCGATAAGCGAAGCTCGCCGCCTGACAGCGTCTTTATAGTGGCGAGTAATACGAAAGAGGAGAAGAAAGAAGGCGAGAGAAGGAAATTCGACGAGGCAACGCGTAATGGGGTGAAGGGGACAACGTTTAACGAATTTATGTTACTCCTACTTTTAATGTTTTTCTTACAGCGCGACACGAGGTTTGCGAGCAGATAGCAGACAGCATAACAGGATCTTATGTCAACGACGGTGGTCCCCGCGCCACGAGCTTGTAATATGTAGATATTGCCCACCACGAGAAACCCCATAAGACCCGCGGGGACCACTTACGGGAAAAAGGCAGAATTCCGCTGCTTTGCTCTCCTTCCCTCTCGCTGTTATACGAGCCTAAACACATACGCATATACGTGTATATATATATATATATATATATACACACCATAAACACAGAGACATTTCGAGAGCGACTAGTGAGTCGTGGGCTCGTGGCGTCAGCGCTTTCTTTTTCTCCTTTGCTTCTCTCTTTCTACGTTCCTTCCCTTTCCATGCCTCTTCCGTCGTCGTGCATCGTTGGCGGAAATTCGAGCACGCTTCGAAGACGTTTTTGACAGCGCGCTGTGTGCGCTTGCGCTCCCGAGATTAATTTATTTCCGAACAAAACTCGACTCTTCCGGCGCGCAACTTTTTCGCTGCGCGAGCAGACTTGTTTGTTGTCTAATGCTCGACAAAGCAAACGCGTACATCCGCACGGTTTCACAATGCGAATATTAAATTACCTGCGACTATTTACGAAATAAGAAATAAGATTCGGAAGAAATCGAGGCTATTTTGTCATTAGGTGGTAATGACAAACTTCGCAATCGCTTACTTGCCAACCCAATACAATTTATGAATGTTCAGACGTTTAGTAACGTTGTATACTATATATTATATTATATTGTGTACATGAAATGCAAAAATATTATATGTCATAGTATATCGTATATGCGAAATGCAAAATATTGTACGTGGTAATATAATGTATACACGAAATGAAAAATATTATATATTATATTATATTGTGTACATGAAATGCAAAAATATTATATGTGATAGTATATCGTGTATACAAAATGAAAAATATTATATATTATATTATATTGTGTATATGAAATGGAAAAATATTATATGTGGTAGTATATCGTATATACGAAATGAAAAATATTGTACATGGTAATATAATGTATACACGAAATGAAAAATATTATATATTATATCATATTGTGTACATGAAATGCAAAAATATTATATGTTATAGTATATCGTGTATACAAAATGAAAAATATTATATATTATATTATATTGTGTATATGAAATGCAAAAATACTATATGTGGTAGTATAATGTATATACGAAATGAAAAATATTATATGTAACAATATAATGTACACACAAAATGAAAAATATTATATATTATATTATATTGTGTATATGAAATGGAAAAATATTATATGTTATAGTATATTGTATATNACAAAATGAAAAATATTATATGTAACAATATAATGTACACACGAAATGAAAAATATTATATATCATTGTATATCGTATACACGGAATGAGAAATATTATATATTATATTATATTTTGTATATGAAATGGAAAAATATTATATGTTATAGTATATTGTATATACAAAATGAAAAATATTATATGTAACAATATAATGTACACACGAAATGAAAAATATTATATATCATTGTATATCGTATACACGGAATGAAAAATATTATATATTATATTATATTGTGTACATGAAATGCAAAAATATTATATGTCGTAGTATATCGTATATGCGAAATGCAAAATATTGTACATGGTAATATAATGTACACACGAAATGAAAAATATTATATATTATATTATATTGTGTATATGAAATGGAAAAATATTGTATGTCATAGTATATCGTATATACGAAACAAAAAATATTGTACGTGGTAATATAATGTACACACGAAATGAAAAAATATTATATATCATTGTATATCTTATATACGGAATGAAAAATATTGTACGTGGTAATATAACGTACACACGAAATGAAAAATATTATATATTATATTATATTGTGTATATGAAATGCAAAAATATTATATGTCATAGTATATCGTATATACGAAATGAAAAATATTGTACATGGTAATATAATGTATACACGAAATGAAAAATATTACATGTTATATTATATTGTGTATATGTAATGCAAAAATATTATCAAACTACTTTGCCCCCCGCGATATTCTACGTTTCACCAGGTAACTGACTCGCCACCTGTTGCAAAGTACGCGATGACGAGTATATTCGTCACAGAGTACACGATATAGAATTAAGTCGTTACGGAATGCTTCATTCTTTTTGCGCATGACGAGTATACTCGTCAGAAACAGGTACCTGGTCGAACAATATCATCCAATCAATTGTTATTAGCAGTTACTATTATTGCTATTAGCAAAGAATATTTTTCTGAAATTTCTCAGCTCTCGTCTCTCCAGTTATATTCATAGAATTGTCAATTCCCATGAACGTCTACGGTGTAACAATTACCGTTGACATAGGAAGAAACAATGTTGCACTATTTTTATTCGGATTTTGCACAAAAATAATCGTGTTCGTTGAACTAATCATAAGTCAATCACATTCATCAGATTTTAAATTCATTCTTGCATGGACCAGAGTTAGAAGAAATTTACCTTCAAAACCAAATTTGAGACAAGTTTCAAAAAGGTTAAATCTGGAATACAATGTTGCGTACACGTAACATGGAAAGTAAAGCTTGAATTCCGATTAGAAGACACTCGATTTGAACATTTGCAGGAACCGAAGTTGTTTCAATCGAAAGTAAATTCATTAAATTAAATTCATAAATTAATTCAAATAAAATTCATGATATTATTCCTTTAGTTATCGTTGCAAAAGTCATGACATCATTGCGGAAAAGAAATATAACATGAAGTGGGAATTTTAAAATAAAATTGTAAAACCAAATTGAAAGAATTACAAGAATTGTAAAATTCATAGAAATTCCACCTGCTAAAATCCACTAAAAAGAAAAAAAGAAAAGAAATTCATTCAGCCGTTAACAACGTCTCAAACTGCCCACCACATTGGCGTCGCGCGTGCGTCATTAGCAGAGCGCAGAATCGTTTGTCATTCGCATTATGATGCGAACAGATCTGTTCGCGTCGCCAGTGAAATCGAACAAACGCACACGTTCCATTTGACAAGAGATTGGCGGAGCGAATGGAATGGATTGGCGGAGAGTGGGCGGACGAAGCGAGATGCGTATCTGTGGCGTGTTGCGTGTGGATGTTGCGCGCGTCAGAAACGGCCCTGGACTGTACAGAATTATTTCCTTACGTAGGTAAAAGTGGCGGGAAAAAGTTCGCGCCACACGTACGCCGGGTCTCGTTTTCTACAGGTTACACGCGTGTGCGCTCGCGGCTACGACATGCGACTCGCCAGATAAACGAATAGGTTGTTGCGGTAGGTACCGGCTGCAAAGTGTCCGCAAGAAACTCGATCCGACTGGCGCTCTAATCGGCCGAAGAATTCCAACAGCGGCGAGTATCTATTGGAAAGGAAAAGCCACGGGTAAACGAGCTTCCTCCGCCTTCTATCTCGCATTGACCTCGTATCTGGTCGGGTTATTCTAAGAGTCGACGCCACTTCGTCTTCTCATTCCAGCCTTACGGATATTTAACAAAATACGTTTTGTAATTATTTCGAAGCTAGCAATTAGCGTGGCTTAACTACCATCACGCAACTACTACCACCACGCCTGCCACTTACTACGTCACTTTCAGCCTCTTCCTACATCCTACTTCTAAAACTAAAACAGCAAAACCTACATAACCTGCAAAACAATGTGGCAGAGGAAAAAAGAAAAGGAGAAAACAGTTGGCCTTTCTGCTAATTTCATAATCGGTTAGCCCCTGCACCAACAAAGTCTACATGTGCAGCATTGCAACGTTCAAACGATAGGTAAACTGCATCAATCAGGTACTGACCCTACGCAAAGGAGCCAGCGGCCTCGAGTGGTTTGCAGCAAGCAAGGGGCGTGTATCCTTCAGCGAGGATGAAAGGGTCTGGGCCGACCCGGCGTCCCCTAATCCCATCCATTTCGCTCTGACTTATTTCGTCGACGCTTGCCGGCGGATTTGCGCCATTAGAAACGGACCAGAGACCGACACTCTCGTTTACACCAACGATTTTTCGCGCGAGAATATTCTCTCTCTTTTATATTCATTTGACACGGTCGCAGCTTCCAGGTCGGGCAGATGAAAAGCCGCGTGAAAAGGAAGAGCGTGACGTATCGGAAGCGATACAACGAACGTCTGTCTGCGAACTTTCGGCAACCGACAGAGCAGCGTTTGTCCGAGCTGGAACAGTAGATTGCGCTTTCAGCGCGTTTCTTGCGAAATTAACGCGACGTGACGCCAACTTTCTCACTTGAAATATCGCGCTTCCACGACCGGATCAATCGCATCCTTTTACGTACAAACTTCTGATAATAATAATAATTGCATCGTATCTATTTTTCTCGGCTTCGTATATTGGGTTGGCGAGCCAATATTATTACATACAGTGTGAACAACTTATAGAAAATGTATAATATATAAATATGTATAATAATGTATCAAATATCCAGAGTATAGTGGTTTTTCCGATATTTCATATGTAGACGAATTTTCTATATCAGTTTTCGTACTTTCTGTTACATCCATGGACAAGTGAGTTTGCACAGAAATCCGCGGTTTAACGATTGGACTGAGATATTGATGAGACGAGATGAAACATTTCGAAGTCTACGTGACGATGTTGACACTGCACATGTATAAATGTTATATAATATATATATATATATATATATATATGAAAAAATGTTATACGTTATATGTAAATATATACATATATCTCTTCTACTATTGGGGTTAGGTTAAGTTGGCAGTAATGGCGGTCAGGCGGCGCAGGGCCGCCACTAGCAAGGAGGGTGGCGCTAGGGGCAATGGCCTCCTCTAGCGCCAAATTAATCAGTTAGGAAATGCTACCGCAACAGCAGAGTGTCCATAAGGATTTCTCCACGTAAAAAAAAAAAGAAAAAAAGGTTAGGTTGGCAATAAGTTATTGCGGATTTTGTCATTATCACCTAATGACAAAAGTTGGAAATCCGAGCGCGTAATTAACACGCGACGAGTTTCTAAGCTGAGTGTCGCTGTCTTTTTCTTCGTCTTCGTCATTGTCGTCATCGTCGCCGTGGAGAGGCGGTGCTCTTTCGGCCAGAGTGCTCTGCTTCACCCTCTGCACGGTTACGAGGGCCTCTTTCGTAGGTATTATTAGTGTAAAAGCCTCACACGTAGTGTCGGCGCCCTTTAATCTCACTCGGACGAACGGAGCCGACGCAACGTGCGTGAATGTACAGCATTGTGGTCTCGCTGCCTCGGATAGGGGGATTTCAGCTTTCAGCTGCCACAAATTAAGACGCGATTATAAAATAGTACGACGCTGCCGGTTCTTCCATCTTTTGCTCTTCCTGGCTTCTCGCTTCTATCTTTCATCTCGGTTAGTTTCCCGACCTTTTCGCTATAGCTTGGGCAACTTCAAAACGAAGAAAATTGGCTCGAGATAAATGGCACTTTGTGTTCAAGTGAAATAACGAACTTTGTCGAGCTTCGCGCTTCTTACTCCGCGTGAATTTCACATCGTGAGTCAAGGTTAAAGCTGTGAGTAATCCAACATGGCTGCTTCTAATTTTTAATCTCGTACTATTGGGCTAGCAACTAAGTGATTACCAACCTAATAGAAGTACATACAAATGTAATGTTTTTTTATTTCAATTACTTTTAGCTGATTATTAACCTTTCAAACTGCCACGTTTAATAACTTCGTAAACTAATAGATCGATAAGACCCATTCACTTCGATGCAAATTTTTATTTGATCATTTACCTGTCTGTGATTATTTATTGCCTGCAGAAAAAAGTATATCTTTCTTCGAAACATTTTTCTACAACCTTCCGATCTTTCGTGTTTCACTTTCTAAGATCAACCTAACCTAACCTAACCAATCTAACCTTTCTTATACCACTCGTCAACGATACTTCACACTGTCAAGGACGACCACAAGACTCGCATAATGTACAATAAACAACACGAACAACTAAAATAAAAGAATTACATTTCCACTTGTAGATTACACGTTTGCGACACAAGAACATACCAATAGTCAGTCATTTCCGAAAGGAATTACGAAGTGAAAAACATTCGTAAAACTCGCTTCGCTCTTACCGTTGTAGCGTGAGAATCGTCGGTTGACAGTGTCGCACCAAACGGAATCTAAAGTCCCGATCGAACTTCGTGCAAAGTGCTGTACACGAGCGCATTCTACCTGTTCGACTTTAAACTTCAAACAGCCTGAAATTACCAGCACGAATTGCGTAACGAATGTCTTCTCGTACTTGCCATCCAAGAGGCGAAAAAAGTATTTTATAAGAAGCCAACAGGCACGCAGAAACGTCAGTCGACCGCTGCTTATACGGAAATATGATCGCGTGGCTGTGCATAAGCGAACGATTGTGTATAGGAGGAGGTGGTGCAGGAGGTCGAGGTCGTTGCCTGTAACTGAATCATCCTCGAGGACGGTAAACAAATTGGAGTAAGTGGAGTCTCGTCGCGATGATGCATGCGCACGTGCGCGCGTGCGCGCGCACCACACAGGTACACGTACGGTGCGATCGCGTCGTACAGTCGATCGATGCGTGTTCGAGCGCAGCGTAATCGCCGCCTTTGCGTATTTCCGCTTTGCCAAGCAGGATCAAGGTCGCGCATTTTGTATGCAAATTCGTTATTATTCTTGCGAACGCGTAATGTACGACATGTACAGGGCGCGGCTGAAAGGCACGAGGTGATTCCTTGGGGAAAAATGAGAAGAAAATGTGGGATGAAAGTTTTTCCCGCGGAGCTTACTTTCTGAGAAATTCAAGTTCACAAATTTGTTCAGCGTCGGGTCGCACGGAAAGTTCGTTCCGATTTATATTTCTACTCGATGTACATTTATCGATGTATATAGGTGTCCTTTTGTTCCACAACGTTTCTCCGTTTTTCACGCAATTCGAATATTTCTTTCTTCCAGAACCTGTCAGGTTTTTCGGCGAGAAGCTTCTCCATATGATTTTTTACGTCGACCAAATTCCTTAAAAGTCGGGACGAAGTTTCCGGGCGAACCGATACATTTGCATTTGTCTAATTACCGACTGAGTATGAGTAAACCATTGATAGGATGATATACTAGATGCGAAAGTAAGCCAAAAATTTGTCCGCTTGAGACTTTAGGTTAAATAGAAACACCGAATGATGGTGACTGTATTTAAAAATTCTCACTTCTTACTTTTCCAATTTCCTCAATTCTCCAGCCGCGTTAGAACGAAGAATAATGTTGTAAGAATTCCGTGTTACGCGGTGGGAACTTGTAATTGACTTCCGCTTGTTGTACATAATTATTGTATATATTGTGTTTCCTATTATTGTACATTAAAGTGTATATTGAATGTATTCTTTATATAATGTACATATAATGTATACTAATTATTGTGTACATAATTTATATTAAATATATGTTGCATATGATGTATGTATATAACATGTACAATGCACATGTAACGTATACTAATGTACATAATAATTATTGTATATACACTTTATATCAAATATATATTGTATATAATGAATATATATAAAACATAATATAACATGTACGCATACAATGTATATGTAATGTATACTAGTGTACACAACAATTACTGTATATATAATATTGGATATAATTATTGTACACAATGTGCATCAAATATATGTTGTATATGATATGTGTGTATATAATGTGCACATATAACGTATATTAATGTATATCAATGTACACAATAATTATTGTATATATAATATTAGATACAATTATTGTACACAATGTGCATCAAATATATGTTGTATATGATATGTGTGTATATAATGTGCACATATAACGTATATTAATGTATGTCAATATACACAATAACTATTGTATATATAATTTTGCATAATGTACACTGAATATATATTGTATATGATATATATGTGTGTAATGTGTATATATGTAATGTATGTTAATGTATACCAATGTGCACAATAATTATTGTGTATGTAATACACAGTTGTTGCATATAATTATTGTACATAATGTATATCAGATATATATTGTATACAATGTACATCAAATATATTTTGTATATGATATATGTGTATGTAATGTGTATATATAATGTATATTAATGTATACCAATGTACACAATATTTATCGTATACATAATTTTGCATATAATTATTGCACACAATGTACATTGGATATATATTGTATATGATATATATGTGTGTAATGTGTACATATAATGTATGTTAATGTATAACAATGTGCACAATAATTATTGTGTATGTAATACACAGTTGTTGCATATAATTATTGTAC
>JACXIT010000158.1:307120-459113 GCA_014737525.1 Bombus difficillimus
TATTACATACACAATAATTATTGCACACAATGTACATTGGATATATATTGTATATGATATATATGTGTGTAAAGTGTATATATAATGTATGTTAATGTATACCAATGTGCACAATAATTATTGTGTATGTAATACACAGTTGTTGCATGTAATTATTGTACACAATGTACATCAGATATATATTGTATATATATTGTAATGTGCGTATATAACGTATATTAATGTATGTCAATGTACACAATAATTATCGTATATATAACTTTGCATATAATTATTGCACACAATGTACATTGGATATATATTGTATATGATATATATGTGTGTAAAGTGTATATATAATGTATGTCAATGTATACCAATGTACACAATAATTATTGTGTATGTAATACACAGTTGTTGCATATAATTATTGTGCACAATGTACATCAGATATATATCGTATATATATTGTAATGTGCATATATAACGTATATTAATGTATGTCAATGTACACAATATTTATCGTATACATAATTTTGCATATAATTATTGCACACAATGTACATTGGATATATATTGTATATGATATATATGTGTGTAATGTGTACATATAATGTATGTTAATGTATACCAATGTGCACAATAATTATTGTGTATGTAATACACAGTTGTTGCATGTAATTATTGTACACAATGTACATCAGATATATATTGTATATATATTGTAATGTGCGTATATAACGTATATTAATGTATATCAATGTACACAATAATTATTGTATACAATGTATATCAAATATATATTGCGTACGATATATATGTACGTAATGTGTATATATAATGTATATTAATGTATAATTATTGTTGCATAATGTTTGTTCTAATTTTTGCGTAATGTCGTTACACTATCGACGACTTGGTCAAACGAAAAGCTGGTGGTTCGTAACAAAATACGAACACACCGCTCTACAAGATGCTCGCGGCAGGCGATTCATTTCGATTCGATAAAAGAAAAACGACCACAAAGACGAAAAATTATGCGAAATAGTTAATTATTACATGACCCAAGGGTGTCCTGTGGTTTGGCTCGCGGAACGAGTATATGCGTGCGAGTATGCAGGCAGAGGAATCGTAAGGGCAGTGGCCGTGACTGACTGACTCATCCGTCATGAACGCGGGGCGCGCTGCACGGCGAGCGGCTCTCCCTTTTCAGGCGGACGCGACGCGACGCGACGCGACGAGAAAAGTGGAGCGTCGACCCCGAACAACGCGCCTCTTTTTTCTCCCTCTTGTCTCGATAGCGCCCGGCCGCTACTCTCGCCACTTCTCACCGATACCGTCCCTCGCACCGCCGCCCATTCTGCAACCGCGTAAACGATAAAACAGCGGCGCGATCGGCTCCGCTTTATTCGCACCGCGATCGCCTTGGGTGGCGACCGGCGAGTTTGTCTCTCGCGGAGGTACACTACCGGTCGAAAGTTTCCAGCTGCTACATCTTTCGCATAAACCAACTACGATCGTCAAATCGTCGTGTCCACTTTGCCTATGTACAATCCGATACAGTTTGAAGGAAAACTACAACCTGGAATATTTTTCAGACAGATTTTTCGCCAGTGTTTTATTTCTGTGCGAGTGAGGCAACTTTCTAACGATCGATATTTACAGGATTAATTTTGCAAACAGACAAATACTTTCTCTACCGAGTGGAACAACAATTAAATAAATAAAAAATAATTAGGAAATTTCGATCAACAGCGCGCCTCTTGTTTCGCAAGGCTCGTTTCAGAGTTTTAAGAATTTTATTTCGCCTTCCAGCAATTATGCTTCATTTCTTCGTTTTTAATGGCAATTAACCGCTAAGTAACCAAGTTTCTTTAACTTGCAACGAAACCATCGTTTCCACACATTTCTCGATTACATATTTCCTCTTCGAGTGATATAGAGGCTTTTTTCAAAAGAATTCCACCGATCCGCTTGCTTGGTGTATATCGGTCAATGTTGGTAGCATGATCGTCGAGAAAAATTGACCGCGATTATAATAAAACACGTGCATTACTTTCAATTGCTCTTGGCTCACTGAAGATACCTAATATGTAGGTATATCTATAATAACAGGCGAGCCGAGTGTCAGTTCTCGAGAACGTTTTGCTCGAGCTAGTCTCCCTCTCTCTCTGGGTGGTCACACACGAGCAGTTTCCACGTCATGGACGTACCGGGTTATCTGGATGAAGTAGAGTTGATGGTTTGAGCGAACGTAACTCTCAAACGATCGTCAACATTCGGAGAAGCATCATCCACGGAGTTTTTGTTCCGATTTATTACACCGACACGTCGTTTCTTTTTCTAATTAAAAATAGAATGAAACAAAGCACCAGATATTATAACACCGAGTGCTGTATTATGCAAAAAGTGTAAAGCAATTATTCGAATTTATTGTCCATGAAAAATTGGTAATACGTGTTTCTAATGCTATTACCATTAAATGGTAATGGCAAAATCCGCAATCACTTAGTTACCAACCCAATATACGTACGTCGTACTCTTATTAATAGTCTTCAACGAGTATCCTGGAAACACGATGCATCTTATGATATTTGATAAATATTGAACTTACTTAATTACCATCATATGAGTACGATGTAAGTGCAGCGAAGTGGCAATGAACGAGTACCGATTGCAGATATTATACAAACGTTATATGGCAACCGTGAAAGTACCGTGTGAATGTTATGTCAATATTAATGGACGAGTAGATGGCGTAAGAATAGAATTACTATGATAGCGAACGTGTATTATGTACAGCGCATAGTATAGGAAACGTGAACGATGAATGAAATTTTGAAATAAGACGAGTGATTTGCGACAATCTTCAAGAGTGTTATTAACATATTACCGGCGCGGCAAATTAACGTGAATAAATGGTAATTCCGATGCAATTTTGCATTCCATTGCTGCAGGCGTATATTTATACGTGGCATCGTACAAGAGAAATTAATGAAGAAGGGAAAACACGAAGTTAAATTGCGATATCTCATAAGCACTTAAGAAAATTTACGAACATTAATTTTCACGGTAGATTAACGCGGATACGTGAAAATTCCCGTGGAATCCTTCAACCCGTAACGTAATTACGTATCCATGCGCGGCGTTACAAGGAATAAATGAATACAAAAGGGGCAATATATGAATAAATTACGATACTCTTCTAGATAGTCAGCAATCCCTTTGTTGCTATAATCGTTTTCGTAACGAACCAACGAATGTATATTTTTTATTTATATTATCAGTTCTTCCAATGTATCTATTTTTATTTTATAATTAATGGTCCCAAAATAAACGACTGTACCGTTATACACGCGTGTGTCAGCAACAAAGTCGTACATTGCAGTTCGAAAATAAATTATATTATCAGAGTGACAAATGCATAAACAATGCGATACAAGGAAAGTATATATATATTATATTATATTATATTATATTATATTATAATTAATTATATATAATTAAAATCATATATATATATATATAGTTTTCAAAGGATGCAAAGTAACTCAGGTTTTTTTATAAAAAAATAATGCTTTCGAAATTTTTGTATATACATGTCAGTACATTTTTCATTTGATATGATCCCCTTTTTATTCGAAACATTTTATTTAAATTGTCAGAATCAACTCAAATATCGTTTGCGTTTGTGTTTATGTTTATATCTATGTTTGTGTCTTATGTTTATGTCAATGTTTATGTTTGTGTCTATATTTATATTTATGTTCGTGTCTATGTTTATGTTTGTATCTATGTTTATGTTTGTGTCAATGTTTATGTCTATATTTATGTCAATGTTTATATTTGTGTCCACATTTATGTTTATGTCAATGTTTATATTTGTGTCTATGTTTATGTTTATGTCAATATTTATATTTATGTTTGTGTCTATGTTTATGTTTGTGTCTATGTTTATGTTTATGTCAATATTTATATTTATGTTTGTCTAGGTTTATGTTTAATGTTTAAGTTTGTTTATGTTAATATTTATGTTTATGTTTGTCTATGTTTATGTTTATGTCAATGTTTATGTTTGTATCTATGTTTATGTCAATGTTTATGTTTATGTCAATGTTTATGTTTATGTCTATGTCAATATTTATATTTATGTTTGTGCCTATGTTTATGTTTATGTCAGTGTCTATATTTATGTCTATGTTTATGTCACTGTTTATGTCAATGTTTATACTTATATTTATGTGAATGTTTATGTTTATGTTTGTGTCTATGTTTATGTTTAATGTCAATGTTTATATTTGTGTCTATGTTTATGTCAATGTTTATATTTGTGTCAATATTTATGTTTATGTCAATGTTTATGTTTATGTCAATGTTTATGTTTATGTCAATGTTTATATTTGTGTCAATGTTTATGTTTATGTCAATGTTTATGTTTATGTCAATGTTTATATTTGTGTCAATGTTTATGTTTGTGTCAATGTTTATGTTTATGTCTATGTCAATATTTATATTTATGTTTGTGCCTATGTTTATGTTTATGTCAATGTTTATATTTGTGTCTACTTTTAGGTTTATGTCAATGTTTATGTTTATGTCAATGTTTATGTTTATGTCAATGTTTATGTTTGTATCTATGTTTATGTCAATGTTTATGTTTATGTTTGTGCCTATGTTTATGTTTATGTTTATGTCAGTGCCTATATTTATGTCTATGTTTATGTCACTGTTTATGTCAATGTTTATGTGAATGTTTATGTTTATATTTGTGTCTATGTTTATGTTTAATGTCAATGTTTATATTTCTGCCTATGTTTATGTTTATGTCAATGTTTATGCTTAATGTCAATGTCTATGTTTATATCCATGTTTATGTTTGTGTTTGCGTCTATGTTTATGTTAATATTTATGTTTATGTCAATGTTTATGTTTGTATCTATGTTTATGTCAATGTTTATGTTTATGTCTATGTCAATATTTATATTTAAGTTTGTGCCTATATTTATGTTTATGTTTATGTCAGTGCCTATATTTATGTCTATATTTATATTTGTGTCTACATTTATGGTAATGTCAATGTTTATGTTTGTGTCTATGTTTATGTCAATATTTATGTTTATGTTTGTATCTATGTTTATATTTAATGTCAATGTTTATATTTGTGTCTATGTTTATGTTTGTCTATGTTTATATTTGTGTCTATGTTTATGTTACATATGTAATATCTTTGCTACAATTAGTTTATTTACAATAAATGGATTAAACAGGAAACGACGGTTGTTTATCGTGAACCAATCACAATAACGTGTTATAATTAAGACAACTACATACTTAATTTGCAACTCTCGCCACCACGGATCCAACGGTCTCTCAACAACGCAATTCGCGCTCTCTAACTTCTCAGCTCACACCGCTGTCCCTTCGTTCAGTTATGTCTCTTAGCAACCCCTTGTCTTTTCTCTTAGCCTCGTGTCTTTTGTTTTAGCCCCACCACGCGCATATTCCGCAACCGCTTGTTTATAATTCGCCCAACACCCCCCACGTACCTCTCCTCCACGATACTACACATATATAAAATTATATATATAACTAAGCTATATAATAATTCTATACATATATAGAAAAGATATTAAACCATCATTCACAACAACATCTTAAACAGAGATCATAGAACACATAACAAACATGTAACTCATACAAATTCTACAATCTTTGGTGCCAAATTTCTTTAACGAAACAGCATACGTTCCCTTAATTTTATTCCACCAATGCAATATTAAAATAGAAGAGAATAGCAGCTTTTGAAAAGGGGAAGTATAAGAGAGAAATGGCTAACGATAGAGAAAAACACCATGGTGAAATAAGTCTTTTCTTTTTTTTTTTTGCTCTTTAAGTTCATTAAGTTATCGTGAATATGTGGGAGCTGTTGAAGAAACTAGTTCCCAACGGAAAGCAGAAGAAATTGTTAATTGGAATCCTCGGAAGAAACGTGAAAATAGAAGAGGTGTTTCTTACTTTACGATAGTTGCAGATAATCTCACCGTCTATATGGCGATTCGATAGAACTCGTTTCTTCAATGAAATGAGTGCCAGCGATTCATGTACGTACGCTCTTCGTTCCTCTGCATTTACATAAAGAAACGAGTTGTTCAGAGATACATAATTTGTTTCCAGATTACGTTGTATCGAAAATTATTATCGCGAATGATAATACTTGATTATACATGATTCGAGAAAGTAAGAAATCTTTCGACAAACAACGTCTCTGCATTATCCTTGGATAGATAATAATTTTGATAATTATTAGAAAATGAAACTATCAAGAAATAAGTATGTTATTTTGCTCTATCAACTACCGCAATTGTATTTATCTATTCACAAGAGTAAACTAAATTTTGATTTTTAATTTTTAATGAGAACCTGCTGCTTCTCAATAACGAACTATCT
Organism: Bombus difficillimus; assembly: GCA_014737525.1. Classification (NCBI taxonomy): domain Eukaryota; kingdom Metazoa; phylum Arthropoda; class Insecta; order Hymenoptera; family Apidae; genus Bombus; species Bombus difficillimus. The sequence continues at coordinate 313,547 of JACXIT010000158.1, forward strand.
TGCGCTTAAATGTAAAAAGATTTCTTAGTGAAAAAAAAAAAAAAAAAAAAAAATAGTGCAACAGTGATACGAGAATAAAACAGTAACAAAAGAAGACAGTTTACAAAGCAGACAGTGTTACAATATTAAATGTATTTGTATAGGCATTTGATATAGGCAACGATAATCTTATCTTCCAAATGCTTATTTCGTGTCAGATTACAACGACACTGTTTCATTTGCAAAGTTCAGTTTTCGTTATTGCACGACATACTACGCGGAATAAATACGTTTATGTAAATACAACTGGAATATTCCTCGAACGAATTGCCAAATACGTAAACGTTATCTTTATCACGTGCATTTGTAATTCTATTTGTGCACTGCCTTCTTCCTAGAATTCCAACACAAATACTTTGTCTAAGCTTCGTGAAACAAAAACGGAAAATCGATATACCAAGAGCGAAAGAGTAAAAGCAATATATTATATACCATTAGACGGTAATGACGAAAACCGCAATATCTTAGTTGCCGAGCCAATATATTCGTTAGAGGAACAACGAGGTTAAACTCGCTTTTAATCTCATCACCATTTATCCGATTAATTTTCCTTTATCATAAATGGAATCTTATAATTCCTGGAAAGAAATGGTCCCCTTCGATGTTTCATTAAAATTAGTCTAATCGTTGTGCTATCGAGAAAGAAACTCGTTTAAAGAACCTTCCACACCTGTTCTGCGGTAAAATGACTTTGATTCAAATTATTCCCTTAACGTGGCTAGCTTGTACACGAACCTATATCGTTTCCCTGACATACGCTATCTTCCTCATCTAAATGAATTACTCTGTCCAAGCAGCTACCTTCGTTAATATATTTACCAGTAGCGTCCCAATGGTATTTCTCAGTCGTTGCATTTCGGCCCATCAGAGAGTCAGATAAAAGCAGAGATTACGAGAAGGCTAGACAAGGAGACAGCGAGCTGGAACGTGGAGTGAGTGACAGAAGGTGTTCGAAGTTCGACCAGCTACTACCAGGGGGTGTGTTTTAGGCTTCTTAGAAAAGCCGAAGGAAGGGCCGCCTGTTGTCGAAAGCCCGCTCTAGAGTTCTGTGTTTCGAAAGGTGATAGGGCCTGGTTCACGTGCCGCGCACATTCTATCTATCGTTCGAGATGGAAAGATCTCGAGGAGTGATCTCGGTGTCGCAAGACCACTCTGGAGATCGTCTGAGGAGGGGTTTTTTCTTTTTTGTTTTTCTCTCTTTCTCTCTTTAAGGGAACCCAGAGGTTCGTGTCGTTGGAAAACAAGGGGGATGCGTATTCTTTCGACAGGAAGTCGATCCTTCGTCGATCTACACTTCACAACCTTTCTTATGTCTTTCTTTCGTCGTCCGCCGCTAGGGTCTCACCTTGGAAAACACGTCTGCAGACCACCCGCGTGTGTGAAAGTTTACAGCTAGCTGGCGGAGAATTTAGAGAGCAGCCGTTCGTGGAAAGGGTAGGCTCCTATGGTACGTGCAACGAAACATCGTGTGGCCACGGACCATTGTTCTAGATAAACTCTTCCGGATAAAATAAACTCTTTACTCGGACGATAACATCGGTCGCTACACCGCTTCGCTCCCTTCTACGCATTTCATATCTTTATGCGGAAACGAACAACGCGTTCGCACTGGCTACTCTTCAGATAAGCGGACGGCCAAGTAGCCCTAGAGAAACGAATTGAGACGATAGACGCGACAACACGCGATAATTGTACGTTCTAGTGACATTGTCCTACTTTAGTAACTTTCTATGTTGGTAACAATCTTAATACGTTTCCCAGACGATCTGGTCGATTTACGTGTGAAACATTTAACGAGAGTTCGTAAATTTGTATAAATGCTAAAGTATAATTGTATAAATGTAAAGGCAATAAAATATAAAGAAATCTTTCCTTCTCTATCTGTAAGTCGAAGTATCTTTACGTTAATGCAGATAAATGACGGCAAATATTGCACTTTATACCGGAAGATTAGAAAACGACAAACGATACCATAGTTCTATTTAAATTCCTCAAATTCCTTCGCGCGTTTGCAAAAGTAAAATCCAAAATATTTTTTTTATTTGTTTGTCCAATTACTCCTAACGCGATTACGCTACTTTTCATTCTCGAACACGAAGAATCGATTAGCGATATAATCCGAGGGGAATTTTCGATGTATAGAACGCGCGAGCTGCGTATCGTTAATCACAAGTATCGCGGAATAGCCGATAGAAATCTCGCTGTTATCGCGTCTAAGAGGTGGTCGAAACGAGTGGCGTATTATCTGTGTCTAGTTAGCGTAAGCAGCCTCCGTGGAGACACCGATGCCCGCATAACCCGCAGAGAACGTGTATCTCATCGATCAGATGGCTCACGATAGGAAAAGCACTCGCTGCTCGAACGTCGACCTAAGAACCGTCGGGCCTGTGCGCGAGACTTACTACTCTCTCCGCTTATTCTCTTCTTTTTACGCCGGTCCGCAGATTATACGATAACCTACACGCATCTATCTTTTCTCTAAAGAGAAATCTATCGTTTCTCTCGAGGTTACTGGCAATGATTACTGATAATATCGTTATATCATTGGCAACGTGAGATATCCTGATAACCATTAGTATTTGATTAATAGCATGGTACGTAGTATAACGCAGTATGGTCTCTCTGCGGTACATGGTTTACTCTGAAACGCAAGAATTTCTTTTCGTAGCGTGTTATCGGCTATAAGAAATAGTTTTCCATTACAAAAACAACGAAAGGTCGCTATAGCCGGCGAGACTTTACATTTCTATTTTAACGACGTAGAGGTTATAGGGAGGGAATACATAATAGAGCAGAGAATTACCTCGAGGAGAGAAATATCTTGTTTTTCCAATGGCTAATAATGTCCTATAACGTTACTGTATTTTTCGTCTAATTTTTATTATGCGTGACAGTCGCCCGTATCTCGCGATATCGCCTTGAATATGAAAGTTATTATCATGCAATGGTAACTAGAGAAAAGTTGTTGGTAAAAAGATAACTTACCTTCTCGAGCTGATCTAACGCTATCGCCGCGTCGGTCCAGCTTGGCCTGATATAAAGATCCGACTCGTGTCGTTGTTTCGCGTTCTCCACGGTCTTGGCATTCTTCTCACTGTGATTTTTCGTAGCACATCCATTCTGCGACGATTGCGAACCTTGAAGGCACTGAGAACCAGAAGGGCGTCCCGCTAGGATCCCTGTAGGGCCGGACGCAGAAACCATGATCCGTCATACATTCGCCCCGGCACAATCCACAGTATGATTATTTTTAATCTTAATCCCCTCCAATGTGACGTTTTTCTTTCCGGCAGACTTTTCGTTGGTTCTCCTCCTCTCTCGACTTACACGTATATTGTAACGTTACCGAACGCGACACCGGGACGTTTTATGAAACACGAACAAGACACGAACAGGAAAGAGAAATGGAGAAAGGAAGAAAAGGGAACGATTCCACTCTGCACACTCGTTAGAAACCGCGATTGCACGTAATTCTCGCACGAACCTTTCCAGAAACACTTGTCACAGCACACGTTCAGTCGGTGTTTCTTGTTTACCGCGCAATTCGTCGACACCGTACACATGCGACGGGCACGATAATCGAAATTCGCGCACGAGGTACGCACAATTTCTTCTGCGCATGCGCAAATGTATCATGCCCATCGATGGTATACGCACAAAACGGACCGAGTATCGGTTTTTAGGTTAGCTTCGTACCACCGTAGAAGAGTAAATACGTGACTGCTCTCTCTTCACCAATTCGTCTCGTCGTTCTGTCTCTTTCTCTATCCCTGTGTTTCGCTTTTCTACTTGCATACGGGATCCTCGTACTCCCTCTCTCTTCTGTATCTCCCTCTCGCGGGATTCACAGTACCGCCGACAAGCACGAGGGCGCACACGCGAGTTTGCTTGTTTTGAAATATCACGCGACAACCGGGGCAAGAGTGTTGCCCGATCGTACTACAACGTTTTCGCGGGAAACAGTCATGCTCCAGCACCACACGTGCCTCTTACTGTGTCATAGAAGCAAAATAAACGCGTACACCTCGACGTTTAACGATCAATTCGATTCACCGTGTCTTTTCTATCGGCACAATACTGGCATGGCACGCAGTCACGCGCACTTCGGTGTCACTGTCACAATCGTTGTCACTTGACACAGTTAGATCTCGTTCGAATATGCACACTACGCTCGAGGAAATTCGCCACGGCTACCGAATTCGTATAAACGCGGCAGTGACGAGCATCCGGTTTACGCAAGGAGGCGTAGGCGACGTGAGAGTACGAGAGTGTTCCACAGTTCAGCAACGGCAGCTGGAAACTCTCGTTAAAGTCTAGCTATCTCTCTGTCACGCGTTCTAAAACGACGACATCGACGTCGTCGTGGTCGGACACCGGCGTACACGACCGCCACTTAGAGCAGTCTAAGTCCGTACTAAGCGAAATGCGGTGCCACATTTCTTTCGTGGCCTGCCTTCAGCGCCGGCCATAGTTGACGGCCCCCCTCCAACAGCGCCACTCGCCGAGATCGGAGCTGCACAAACATTCAGGACCGTAATTCGACGCGCACGCTTCAATGAATTTTGGGTCTCGCCCACCAAATTTATGATTCTGCATTTTTTTGTAATAACGATTTCAAAAGGTACAACGACGGATAATACAAACTGCGAAGACAATTTCCGTCCGTAATCGACGTGACAATAGCGATATAACGTTTTATATACACGCTTACCTATATCGTTATTTATAAACCTCGAAACAACTTTAACAATTCCATATTTAATACCTCTACGTAATCGCACAAGTTACTCGTATTTCTGTTAAGTATAACATTTGAAAATTATCTCCTCGCCGTATATCCTGACACAATATCGTTTACCAATTTTGTTCTCTAATCAAAGTACGTATCAATACCTTTTACATCATGTCCGTTTCATTTGCGCTATCATGAATGAATAAGGCGAAAAACTTTAAACAAATTACGATTCATCGTGAGAGACTTATCGTATATCCCAATTTTCGCGGCAGAGCGATACGTCACTGCAGGTACCGATGACGTCGGAGCCGAAATAAGCCGAGTTTGGCCGAAGTGATCGGAACTCGTTTGCGATTGGTTGAATCGGCGTGGCGTTCTACGTTGCTAGGATACGGCGATGTGCCATCAGAAGGGGTGCAGGGGGCTCGACGCAGGACCACACACGCGGTACCATTTCCCCTCGAGCAAAAACATTACCCACACATGGCAGTGACTACGTGACACGCACGAGACACACAACGCCGCTTACAGATCGCCGCAGCATCTCCTTCTTTCTTCTCCGGCTCCTCTCTCGATTACTCTTTCCTTGTCATTGCTTCCACACGGTCTTGAGGACTTTTGTATACGCTTGTCGCATTCTGTGTTAGTAGAGAAGGCCCGAGCGATTCATGAAGCGTAGTGAACGCGGCCGACGTGCGGTGGAGAGTCGAAGACGAGCGGAAGAGGGCCACCGATGTACTCGAACGTAAACACGACTCCCTTACGGGCCTCTGGAGATCGGAATCGTTGCTGCTCTCGGCAATATTAATCGGGACCGGAAATACAGCAGTTTACTGCTTCACCGGCCACCGTCTCTTCACCACCGCCACTGAAGCGAATCTGCATAATTGATTATACGCGTCTCCCCTGCCACTGGTTATGATTTGATTGGCGGCCGCAACTATAGGGTTCGACTGCGTCCTCCCTTATTATTATTGTTATCTGCTGCACGTGTAATCGAATCAAACGTTTTTTGCGAACGATACGTACGATTTTAATAATTTCGTCCATTACATTTTGTCGCGTATTGATTTATAAATTATGACCGACTTCTTCAAACATTTTTTATATCTTCGATACTTATGTACTTGTGTATATGTATACTATCTATGTACTATAACCAAACGCTTGTATGCCAAATTCTCCGATACATTTTCAAGGACGATATGTCACGTAGAAAACTAACAATAAAGCGAATATGCCAGGTAGAGAAGAGAAGAGGGCAACTGTTTTGAATGCGTTCATTAAGCCACGGGGAAGAACGTTACGCCGGACGATTAACTTATTAACCTGTCTTCATAATATCTGCATAACGATGCGACTTCATTAGGCGTCGTACACCACTCCCGTGCCTGGCTTCGCATGTGTGCGTGCACGCCTGTTGCTTGCACGCGCGTGTTGCACGCCTCAACGTTCATTGGACAGTCTCACACGCGCTCGACATTCCTACACACGTGTACGGGGCTCGTGTGTAGTGAGGAGCCAGTGTGAAAAGAAGGACAGAGAAGGAGAGCGGCGAGAGCGAAAGAGAGGCAGCAAACGGAGAAAATTAAATAAGAGGGAGAAGGAGAGAGCGAAACAAACTGGCAGATCGAAAAAGGTAATGTATAAATACGAGACCACCCACCGCGATGCCGAGCCCGACACCCTGTTCCACCAAATACGAGACAATTTTCGATTCTGATACGGACGGTCGTTGCTTTTTTATTTTCTTCTCCGATTCCAGGGACCTTGTGGTAGTTTTCGTTGACTGTCTCGAACCTTCCAACAGGAGATGGATACAACAACGCTATAAAGACTTTGCATTAACGTCAATGACGAGAGAGTTGGCGCTTATCGATTAGGAAATATTAGTTTCGGATGATATTGAAATGAAAAATCAAATGGCAAGTATCGGTTCGTGTTAGCCCGAAAGCGGTGCAAAGGAGTACCGACGTTCGTTGTTTGCGTAACAGTAACATAATATCCGAGCGTGATACAAGCGACGCCACGCCACGTAGAAATAAAACGGGTGGTCGACCTGTTCTTCTCGTGTTGCGAAATTACCGCTGTGTTTATCAGGCTTTTGTACGGAAACCTTCACAAGCTTTTAAACGATCCACCATTAACTTCTTTCCGAGCATCGATAATCGTAAATTAATATATCGTAGGACATTAATTAAATCCTACGTCTAGTTGCTTTTCTTTCGTTTTAATTTATAGACGTTTAACCAAAGATCGGTTATTGCTTGGTTGTTTCTCGCTGTTTCGAAAGTTCCACAAGACGAACCTCCGATACATTCATAAATCTTCAATGAAAGAGAAATTAGTTGATCGACGAGGGAATAAATTTCGCGAGTACGAAGTCTCGGATACGAATTAAGGGCACGAAGCAGAACGAGAAAGGAGTGGAAATGTCATTGCATATTATGGTGGCGGTTTCGACGAATACATACATCCTACTGCAGTTGCCGATCTGGCGATAAGGCACAGCGTGCGGAGGGACCGTTAATAATTTTTACGACACTCTTAACTCGCCACCCAGTATTAAGCGGTCCTCCGTAGAAGACGAGCTTTGATCTTTGCCGACGCTGCATCGACTTAATGAGTGCGAGAGTGAGATAGTCGCGGAACCAGGATGAAACAGAGCACACGACTGGCGCACCGCAGTCCCCTGTAGATCTATTTTCCGCCATGTGCAGCGCTGCAGTTCGGGTTGCATCCCTACAGGCTTCCTACTGTGTGCTTTCATCTACGATGAAACGTTGCTGTTCTGGAACAGTAGCGTAAAAAGTAAGAATTTTTCTCGGTCAAAATTGGCTTTAATTAGACGTGTTGGATTGCCATGATGGAATTTTATGAATGCCAGAAGACTGTATTTTATAGCTGTTCTTATGGCTCTTCACTGTAATAATGACAAGTGGTCTACAAAAATCTCTGCGCGTTTGCATACGTCGAATATTGATATTCCATGATCGGCGTCCAGTTTTTACACGAACAATCATCGTTTTTCGGTTCGTAAGTATCTATTAAAACATGTTGAAGATTGACGCCATAACAGCTAATTAGCAGAGTAGCGTATAATCGCCATGCGGATTATCTTCATGACTGAAATACTCGTTTCATGATTCCACGGATATTTGGGATATTTCTCCATTAAAAGAATCCTTCCTTCGCCACTTTATTTTCTCCTCACCTCTTATCTATCTTACGTGCTCTTCATTAGCGAGCTTAAAAATCGCGACAACGTAAAAACCGAGCACGCACGCACATATTTAATTAAGAAAAAGACCAAGACCAACGTAGGCAAGAAGAAAGCCGGCAAAACGACGCACGATCCGGTCTTTCGCCTGTGCCTCCTAACATGAAGAACGCCACTAAAAACCCATCGATTTAAAAGCAGAAAACGTCGAAACGTCGACAAGGACAAAAGGAGGCGCCGATGTCATACACGAGGGAAATAAAGAAGGGGGACACATCGGGCAACAATAAGCGACAATAAGACGAAAAAATACGTACGCCAACGACGCACGACGAGGAAAAAGGAAAAGAAATGAACGAAGAGTAACGTGGAGAAGGATAGATCCCGATGAAGTAAGGAGCGACGTAACCAGACGGAAAAAGAGAGAAGAGAAGGCCGAACCAGCCGGCGAAACATGGAAGAAGGAGAAACTCTCGGGATGAGAGAATGGAGAATGGGCGTGGGGGAAGAAGAGAAGTCGACTACTTCCCTTACGCAAGACGACTCGGTGCGCCACGTTCGTTCACTGCGTTGGCCGCGCTCAACGGTGCGTGCACATGAGAGACACGAGAGATGCTATCGGCCACCAAGACGGCTCTCGACTTCTCCAGACCACCCACCGGCAAAATAATAAACACGGAATGCGGCATACACGTCCGTCCATCCGTCCGTCCATTCGTTTGTTTCTATTTCGCAGATACCATCGAAAATAAGGTCTCCCGTCGATACCGCAGCTGGCTATCGCCGATACTATGCGCCTTCTGCCGTGTTGATGTCGAGCTGCAATAACTTGCTGAATTTGAGCTCGACTACTACCGTGCTCGCGACAGGAGATCGCTCGACGCGTGATCTCTTTACCGGTAATGAGTAAAGCAGTAACGAGCGACGAATATTATTCGCCGGAAAATGCAGACGCGACCGTGCAACATCTTAATCCGACGTGATCGATGACTGTGAGATAGACATTGTGGTTAGTTAGTTTCGTTGCTGATCGCAGCTTTGGGGATTCGGTAGAGTTTTCAAGAAGAAGTTAGGAAGTTGTCTAGACATGGGCAGCACGTTCGACTGTGTTGACACTGGAAATGACGATCCATTAATGTCTCTGTTGTAACTTTTCATATAGAGGAAATCGGAAATCATAGTACGAGCGGTCGGCTGGTGAATGTAAATGAAAGGATAAGCGGAGAAAGAAAGAATAACGTGTTTTCGTTTGAGGCTTCGTTTTAACCTGTGCATTAACTGCACGTTTCCAATTATGAACTTGTGTTTCTGCTCGTGTCTTAAACAAGACATTATTAAACGTTATTAAACGATTCTTAAGAAAGGTACTGGTCTTATTATTTACCTTATTTATGAAACCATTCAAATTAAACAGAGAACAAAGTAAAGTAATAATCAATGTCGTGCAAGAGGTATAGCAAATCACGATACTGTTCATATTTAATAATACAGACACGAACAGAAACAAAAAAGAAAGAAGTGGTTAAGAAAGTTAGTAGTTAATACACGAGTTCTTGATGGATTTTCAAACTCAGTTCTCTCAGGTTAGGAGACCTAAACGAAAAAATCTTATTCCTTTTCTTCGATTAATTTTTGTCGAAAAACCGACCGCTTGCATCATGATTCTGCAGACACCCTATATAATGGGTATTTTTCTCTGCCATTTTAAGTACGTCAACCTATCAAACGGAAACTGAATATACGATCATTTATGCATGTTAATCGAATCAACCAATAATTGACGAACGTAGCTGAGATATTCTTACATTTCAAATATATATTCATTTTTTTCTCTTCTACCGGCCAAACGAGGCTTTAATCTCCTCTTTTTTACCACGGCTAATTTGCGGTTATCGCATTAAGATATTCATTTACCGCTGGTAGCTTACTTGCGACGTAATTCATGTAGATATATATATTTATATCGCGAATAGGGAATATAATTCGTAACGGTACATCGTCTTAAGAAAGTATCGATAACTGTCTGGAATAAAATTGTCCAGGACTTTATGGGAGCGTAAAAGTAACTCCTATCATTAGTATCACCAGCTTTCGTGTAATCGAATTGCACATTCTCTTCTCCTTCTCGCCTTTTCAACTCTTTATCATGGCCGTTTCTACACAAATGCGAACGATTAAAGTTGTACGCGAACCAACGCTCTACAGGTTGCAACTTATCCATAGAAAGAAACAAGATAGATACATATAGTTAATGTAACTAGACAAATTAAATTTAGTAGCATTAAAACTGATTTTGTTGATTTCGATCGTTCGTCGAGTCTACGTACAAATTTCCAACTGCTTATCGACTGAATTCTCTATATCATCGTCAGATAACTGTTTCGAAGTTAGATAATCAAAATGATACGTTACGCTATATCGTCAATTTCATTTTCTCTGTTACTAAAACGTGTACGAAGAGGAAAGCAGAAATATAGCATCTCTCAATCTTTTTAATACGATTAATGAATACTATTAATGAATTTCCGTCTCAAACTTACCGAATTATAATTATTCAAGAATAATAACTAGATTACTAGATACGTCATATATCAATTTCTGCAGTATCTTCTATGGTATTTGTCCAACGAAATATTGTAAAAATACATACTATAGATAAAGGAACGCGTTCGAAGAATAACATTATAACTAGCCGTATTTTAATTCCTAGAATATCTTTTACATATAAAGGTGTTTGTCCAATGAAACATTGTAAAGCTATAAACATACTATAAAACAGCTAATACATGTGTACTAATACTACAATGAAACATACTATAGGTACAGCAATACAATTTAAAAAATACACTTCAAACATCATAACTATATAGGTTAACGCATATCAATTTCTAGAATATCTTTAACAAATTTCCTCCGACGAAACATCGTGAAACTACGTGCCATGCGCGAAACAACACATTCGAACAACCATCACAAAAACCTTCTAACTAATCTTATTTCAATTCCTACAATATCCTCTACTTCTTAACGGAACATTGTAGAATTATGTACTACATAGATAAAGCAACACATTAGGAATCTACAATTGCCATAAACTTCAATTACAATAATCTTCTTCCTCGCTTTACCGGCCTTCGGTTTTCCGTCTGCCGGTATTGTCCAACATCATCGTTAAGCCGAATGCAGAGATGACTAATGCCAAGGATCAGAGGCGCGGCTCTTCCAACAGAGGATCGTCCTTTACCATTGTAACGAGGCGAATCGTTACTCTTCATCACGGCTGTAGACCAGCTGGCCGAGACCAAGAGAGACGAACGAACAAGATCGTAACCTGTGGCTATCTGCATCTACGAACAGCTACCGGTGCTTCTCGTCGATGGATTATCTACGACGATACGCCCGCCGTTGTTGTCTGGCCGTGTGGCGCCGAAACGCTATGCGGACGTGGACTTCCGGTGTTGGCCAGCCGATAATTCCTCTACGAATTCCGTTCCGGACGAGCAATTGTCATTATCTTGGTTGACTCGGCGGATTCTTCCTGCCTCCTCCTCGTTTCCCCTCTCGATACGCGCCTGTGTTAGAGATACGATCGACGTGGCGGGTTCGGTCGGTACCGTGATCGGTCAACGATTGGTAATTATCGGCTGATTACACGGAGCCAGAGTCAAGCGTTAATTAAATGGTTACGCTGGCGGTGAGAATTGGAGCTGAACGTATCTCACAGGTTCGTGCGGCAGTTAACCGGCGTGTTTTTTCTCTACGGCCTTGTTCGTGCGAGTTTGTCGGTGGCTTCCGATGTCGAATTTTATCGACGGAGATGCGTCAGCTAATTTACACGGAAAGTATTCGAACGATTATTCTATAAAATTTGTAACGCGTACGTATGTAATGTTATACGGAACTCGTTGAAACTTCGTTGGTAATTTTATTAACATTTATATTTTATTGGCACATAATCTATCAGCATTTTAGTGGTAAAATTAGCTAATGGGGTTTTCTAAATTTTTTGTATAACGCACATGACACAGTCGTGAAAAGTTTCTACAAGTTCTTCAATGTTACATGGTAACTAAGATTGTGGAACACAATCACTTAGTTACCAACCCAATAACTAGAAAATAATAACTAGAGCTAATGAATCGTAGTTTATCTTCAGTCGAAACATTTATTAATTTTCTTTAATGTTAATTTAATGGTCACATTAACAACTGCAGAGATGTTAGCAGCTTTAGTTCTATAACCTTCATCCGTTACATTTTGAAAACTAATTTAATGGTTGAGTAACTTTCCTCCATGGTATATTATTATTGTGTATTATATAAATTAAACAAGGTAAGGTAGTATATGTCAGTGGTAAATCATTTTACAAGTACATAGTAAGATTAAAGATCCTGCGCTTTCGCAATATATATTTAACCACTTTGAAATAATTAAAATGTAAGAGAAAGTACTAGATAGCAATAGTAATTTATGTTTCTATATATAATACGTACGTTGTATCAAGAAAAACGAGGTATTTAATTATCTTCCGCGTCGTGAAAGGCTTTTACGGAAGAATTATTTACAAAAAAAAAAAAAAAAAAAGAGTTAGATAGTTCCGTAATGACGATGACACGCAGAATATAAAACGAAGTGACGTAGCGTGTTCTTTGTTTCTTTTTACCACTGAAAATTATTCTATGAAAATTGGACGTTATTACTATACACAATTTCCGCTTCCGCAATCGCTATTACACCGCGGTTTTACGTACACGATATAACATTTACTTTCTTAATGCGCCACTGCACTAATTTCACTGCCCTCATGCAAACAAACATAACCTTATACTTTTATAACACTTTGCTATACTTTTCTATACAAAGATACTTATTTCACGTAAGTTAGTATTGTAGTATCGTGGACGAAAGGCCTAAGAGATATTGGGCGAACTATAAACAATGTCGCGAGAAAGCCGAAGTGCCGACAGGCCCAACAATGTATCGTCGGTCCTTCAATCGAACAGTTTCGCGGAAAAGACCTGCGTGACCCTGGCCACGAGTGGTTGTGGAACACGTGCGTGGTGGGGCTAAGACAAAAGACAAAGAGATGCTAAGAGACAAAGACGAATTAATAGTCAGCGTTAGTCGAGAAGTCAGAGAGTGTTAGTTGAGAAGTCAGGGAGTGCAAATTGCGTTGTCGAGAGAGTGTGGTCCGTATGAGAGAGAGCGATGGACCCGTGGTGACGAGAATTGCAAATGAACTATCTAGTTGTCTTAATTATAATACGTTATTGTGGTTAGTTCACGTTAAACAACCATCGTTAACCTAACCTCAACATCTGTTTAATCCATTTATTGTAAATAGACTAATTGTAGTAAAGATCTTACAGTATGAACCGAGAGAAAACCAATGTGCGAACCGATTTGCGCGCTATTAACGTCGCCTAGACACCGCTGTAATGGAGTGCAAAGGGTTAAATGCGGATATTAACCTTGCACTTCGCCAGCCAATTATTCGACAGATGTGTAATCGACGTCGACGTATTGATTGATATTTTTGAAATCGCCAGTACTTATTTAATAGAAATGTCTACGAATCGAAAGAAAAGCAATTTGCACGCTATTAATCTCGCCAAGACGTTGCTCTAGTTGAGTACAACGGGTTAAATGTTGCGCATATTAACCTTGAACTTTATCAGCGAATTACTCGTCGAGCAGATACGGCGTACTGCGGACTGAACTGCGGGATTGATGAATTGATCGAGTTTTTAAAAAGCAGAAGTATTTGCTTCGTGCGAATGTCTATGAATTGAAACCAATTTGAACGTTATCAATATCGCTGAGACGCTGTCTGCAATGGAGCGCAAAGGTCTAAACGCTGCGGATATTAACCTTGCACTTCGTCAGCAAATTATCAGACACTGTACGGTATACGAGATCGAATCGAAACGCCGATCAATCGATTGTTTTTTTTTTTTTTTTTTTTTAATGATAGTACTTATTTTACGTGAACGCCCACGAATTAAAACCAGTTTGCAGGTTATCAATATCGCCATGGCGCTGCTGTAGCGGAGCTTAAAGGTTTACACGTATATTAACCTTCAACTTCACCAAACGTATACGGCACATCGAACCTCGAACTTCATCGGTAAATTTCTCGACGAACAGATACGGCATATCGAACCTTGAACTTCATCAGCAGATTGCTCGACGAAGGAACACGGCATACTGAACCTTGAACTTCATCAGCAGAATACTCAGCAAACAGATACGGCGTACTGGTGGCTAAAATGGCGGATTGATGAATTGATCAAGATTTTTTCACTCGAAGCTATTTATTTTTTAAACAGAAATTATTATGTTTGAAAAATATATTTAGGTTTATAAATTGGAAGAAAATTGAACAATAATTTGCACACTATCAATGTCGCTAAGGCACTGATAGTGTGGAGCGTAAAGGATTGAACACTACGGATATTAACCTTGAACTTCAGCAGCAAATTGCTCTATAAACACACATGGCATACCGAACCTTGAACTTCGTGAGAAAATGAGTGGTCAAACAGGTACGGCGTAGTGGAGACTGAAACAGAAGATTGATGAATTGATTCAGTTTTTTAAAATCAAAGGTATTTATTTCGGGATTTCAGCAGCAAATTATTCTGCAAACAGAGTGGTAGACTCAAACTGATGACTCGGACCAGCTTTTTGAAGTCGAAAGTACTTATTTTGCCACTTCGTCAGCAGATTATTCTGCAGATACTGTTGAGAACTGAAACTGATGAATTGACTGCGTTTTTTTTTTTTTTTATCAAAACTTCATTTTTTTTCAAGCTAAAAACTGTTCAAGAATTTCTTTCAAGCTAAAAGTATATATTCCATATGAACGTCTATAAATTGGAAGAAAAGCAAACGATTTGCACATTATCAATGACGTCGAGAGGCCGGCCACGTTTTACGCTGTGACGTCACGGTGGTCATTGGTGACCGAAGCGCCTGGACTTCTTCCAATTGTAACAATTGAATGAAAATTGACAGTTAGGACATTTTGAATATAACCGATAAATAGGAGATACATTGAAATAAAAAGTGTCCTATTGAACAATTAAACATATTCATTAGAACATCAATAAAAAAAAAAAAAAATGAGAACAGATCTTGTATCTAAAGGTGCACTGTGTTAAAACACTGTGGTGTCCTGGGTGAAACATGTGATTTTATGGAAGTCAGTTTTTTTTTAGTTTTATCATTTAATTTGTACTGTACAATTTGTCCAGCTAGACATTTGGTAAATTTTTCTAACCTAATTGCTAAACAACATGTGGATGGCTAACCCCAGCGGGATAGCATCTTCGAGTTTGTCTATTTTAAACAGTCAAGGTTTTCTTTTTTTTATTTTTATTATTTAATTTGTACTGTACAATTTGTCCAGCTGGACATTTGGTAAATTTTTCTAACCTAATTGCTACATAACATGTGGATGGCTAACCCCAGCGGGATACCATCTTCGAGTTTGTCTATTTTAAGCAGTCAAAGTTTTCTTTTTTTTTATTTTTATTATTTAATTTATACTTTACAATTTGTCCAGCTGGACATTTGGTAAATTTTTCTAACCTAATTGCTACATGTGGATAGCTACCCCCAGCGGGATACCATCTTCAAGCAGTCAAAGTGAACGCTTGAAATTGGTCAGAGAGTTACTCGACAAATGGAAACAACGTGTTGAGCCTCCAACTTCATCGGCAAATTACCCTCGGCAAACGTGTACGGTATACGAGACTGAAACGGATGGCTGACGAATTGATTAAGTTTTTCTACAATCGAAGGTATTTATTCTGCGACTTCATGGGCAAATTACTCGACAAACAGATACGGCGTACGGGACTGAAACGAGCGACCGATGCCACGAATAAGGAGAAAGAAAGAGGCACAGGTAGAAAAAGAGGACGTGGACAACTAGAACACGACTGAGAGAAGGGCACAATGTTAAGGTGAATAGGAGCGAGAGAACAAGGGGGAAGGATATCCGACTTACTAATTGCGACGACGTCGGTGGTCCGTAGACGCACCGCGGGCCATGACGAAAAGCGATATGGCCAGAGCAGAGACCGACCAAGGCCACGCCGTGATACATCTCCATGGTTAACCCGAATCGAAATCATAAATCCAGCCAGGACCGGATGAATCGCAGCGTTTCCCTCAAGGTAGTCTGCGTACAAAGTCGCGCTTGTTTGCCGTGGCCCAAGTTAACACTTTGACTACCACGTTGGTCATATGTGACCCGCCACGGTTTCTCTTATGACACCACGGTGGGTCATTGGTGACCGGGTGCGCTTGAACTTCTTACAATTGTAAAAATTGTATGAAAATGGACAGTTAGGGCATTTTGAATATAACCGGTAAATAGAAGATATTTGAAATAAAAACCATTGAACAATTAAACATTTTTATTAGAACATCAATAAAAAAAATGAGAACAAATCTTGCATCTAACAGTGCACTGTGTTAAAACACTTTAAACATAAATGTAGCTCATCAATATAATCTGGACAATAGGTGATCACCTTTTTGGTCCGATTCTTAGCAATTTTTGATGCTAGCTGTTTAACATTTTTTTTATAACACTCTCTGCAAAATTTTTCGTCCCAGGTACGCTTGCCCTTCTTCCTTCTGTATTTCGTATGATAATCTTTATCGAATAAGTATATTTGGCGGTTCTGGTGAGTGGAACTGTGTAAGGTGCATTGCCTTGATGTTACAATGCAATAGAAAAATAGGGAGCACGTTCATATATTTATAGTAAAAGAGCATTATCAAAAAAGTTAACCTTATAGCTCTAACTAAAGGCTACAAGGAACATAAATAGAAATCTATTTATTAATTCCTGTGTTCCTAGTCCTTGTAAACCAAAGCATAATTTATATTCAAGAGCACAATAATATGCACCTCTCCTTATTTAGAATATTTTTGTTTCTCTAAATTCTATTTTCTGCGTGATAGCTGTCTCAAGGTCACAGATATACATAAATAAAGATGCAGAGCTTTTCTTGAATTAATTACTTCAACATTAGTAATTCTGAATTTTGTCAGAATTCTGAACATCTACAAGGTTGCAGTTAGGTTAAGAAAATGGAGTCAGCTGTTGCAAAGGATCGGTGAAAAATGAGAAATAAAGTGGAAGCATTGGAGAATCGATTAAAATTCACAGAATACAAACAAATTTATCGCATTTTCTAACAATGTATCGTCGAATTGCGATTTTTTAAAACACAAACAAATAAGTAATTAATACTTGGAATAATAATTAATTACATTTATAGTTACTTATAACGTATAATAATAATATCCAACATACTTATCTATTTTTATTCATATTTGTTCCTATGTTTACCTATGTTTACTTTCTAGCTCGTAGATTTACGTTCAAGTAGCTCCATTACGAGGTTTCAGGACTTTCCTCGCCTCAGTGAGATGTAGTAGTTTACTGTAGTAGTCCACTACTACTGTACAGGTGTAAAGCTTGTATTTTAACGAGATACTTGCCGCAGCATGGAAATTCTTATCAGGATGAATCTCCAAGTCTACACGAGACACTCAGACGAGGGTGTAGCAGATAATCCAGGCTTCACGCTATTTCGTTCCACATGATCTTTCCACGTTCAATTTTCCTTTCACTTTTCGCGCACCCGATGAAGCTTCTCTCGTACAAGGTGCTCGTAGAGATTGATAAATGGGAAATAGGAGAACGAACAGGAGCAGTTTGAGAAAAGAACGAGCCGTGCACAGCTTGGTAGCCTGACCCACTAATTTTCGTCTCATTCGTCTGCTTTCTGGAATATCTTATTTGGTTAGGGATTTTCTGATAAATAATTTCGAGTTAACAAAGAGATGGAATAAAATTATTTACCTGAATGTTAGATGCTTGCAAATTAATTGCTCGTAATCTATAGATGCAATGAAAGATCAAAAGTTTCTGCAATCTAAATAAAATATTGAAATAGATAAATTACAATTTGAAATTTGTAATTTGTAATTTTCAAAGTTTCTATGAAATGTTACAAAATATATACATTATATATAGAACAACTATGTACAAACAAATGTCTATGTAGAGATACCTTTTATTTAGTTTGTAAAAAATATAATTTGCATAAACATTCAATTCATATTTTTGTGAACTAAAAAGAGGCATCTCAGTACACAAAGATTTGTCTCATCTTCTAAATATTCAGATATTCTTCTACTCTCATATTTTTTTTGTATATTTTGCATATTAAATATATGCATACTGTATTTTCATAGATTTTCCATAAACGTTAAAAATTGTTCGATTCTGACTTGAAAATATCTTCGAGTGGGATCCTGTAAGAAGATTTAAGAAGAAGAAGAATGTAAACGCTGTATCCTTATTCTTCCCAAATTCCTCGTTCTCAGCTACAAAATGGCACTCTCCCTTTCTGAACCCACTTTATGCTCATAATCCGCGTCGCAGACACGATGATTGCAGCCATTGTCGGCTATAACAAGACCCGACGCAAATTCAGTAGCTTTCTCCGAAGATATCCAGAACCATTTAACAGCTCGTGCCAACGAAAAAGTAAAGTGCAGTTCACCGACAAAAGAGACCTCTTGTCTGCCGTGAAAAAAAGGTAAACTTGGGCGCAGCGGGACGACTATTCTTCGGCGATTTCCAAAATGTCTGGAAAGAAGACGTTCCGCAGCTAATAATATCCTAACTGCAGCTAATATATCACGGTAACTGTTTTTCTCATAATTACAGATGAAGCATGTTCCAGTTAAAATTCATACGCAGCATACATATTTCGCTTATCTTAATCCCAGTGCGGATTTCGGGTCATTTTTGTCCTTACTTCAGAGCTGCGTCTGCCTCAGCAAAAATATCGAGCAAATTTCCACGAATGTGCTTGTTTACCTTCTCCTGACATTATATCAAAATCCATCTGTCGCTGTTCAAATGGTACGTTAGGAATACAAGTACACAGTTACGTACAAAATTCTCAGCTCATTTTTGTCCATTGTTTGGTTAGTGATGAAAACCGATCATTAGAGTGACATATTACGAAATCTTGGCTGAGAGTACGATGAAACACGTTGCAATTCGTGAATTCCCTAAAAAAAATAAATAATTAAAATATGTACGTGATTGCGCTTAACAAATGTTAATGGTCTTGAAAAATGGCTAAAATGGTACCTCAAAGGGAAGAAGTGATGAGTTAGAATTTTGATGATTGTCCTAATGCAATTTTTCTCTCGCTGAAAGTAAGCGAAATGTTAAATAAAACATGCTGTACACGACGTTATATTGAAAATTGGATACTGAAAATTATTAGGTTGTTCCAAGAGTTTCTTTCGTTTCATAAGGAAACAATAGATGCATAACGTATTGTAGCAATTGAGCAAAATATATCGTACATGATTCGATAAAATAATACAGAACAAAATTGTGAAACTATTATCTCCTCGTATTGTAGAACGAAAGAAACTTTCCGGACAACCTAATGGTATTCGACTTTTTGATATGTCATAACAATAAACTATAATCAACTGGAATAACTTGGAAATTATATGTAAACGCGTACAAGTGTTTCTTTATTCGTTTGCAAAGGTGTCTTTCTCACACAAACACATCTTTTACAACACCTTTATAGAAACGTGAAACCTAACCTGTCAAACGTTTATGCTATTATAATATTTATTAATCAACAAACAATACAAGAAAATGGATCACAGCAATTTCCTTGTAGAGCGAAAGGAACTTTTCGAACAACCTAACACTCTTCTTCTCGTTACTTCCAAGCTGTTAATTACGAACAGGTATCACGATAACCAGTTGGTTTTGACTTCGCCTGAAATGAATCTAGATAAATCTGGTTGCGTTCATGTGGCGCGTAGGCTGTGCTTAATTTCATCTAGGAGAATTATCGCCACTTGGAAACGCGGTCTTGACGGTCCTTGCCCATTCAAGCAGAGGTCCTCGACAATGGTACATTGTGAGGTTGGCGAGCCGCCACCGTACTCGTATGTAAATGAGAAAAGAATTAAATATATATCTACCGAACGATAACTTTGTTTGAATTAGCATTGCCTGCCTCTATGAGTGTCGCGCCGCATCCGAGATACGCCAGCAGCTGCACGAGTATGTATATGGGTTCGCATGCTCGTTGCGGGTGAGTTCGACGGTGGTCTCGACACGCGATACCCGCGAGAAGTTTTGCCAATCGTTTCTTCGACCTTGTCGTTCCATTCCACGATATTTTTCTTCTTTCAGCTATTTTCTAACAATGATCGAACGTGCGTAACGTGGCTGCACAGTGATTCGATGCAGAATTTTGAGACGGCGGTGATGAATCAATTGAAAAATGACGAACAGATGTTAGTGTTGAGGTTATCTGATAGAGCAACGAGTGGATGAATTTGTAAGAGAAAAATATATTGAAATAAGTATAGGTATAGTATATGCTGGTCCAGATCCTCATTCTTACAATTACAGTTACAGTACAATAGAAGGTAATAGGTTATATATTTATAGCAAAGGAATTTCCTGTCGAGGTTAACTGATAGAGCAACGAGTGGATGAATTTGTAATAGAAAAATATATTGAAATAAGTACAGGTATAAATATAGGTATAGTGTATGCTGATCCAGATCTTCACTTTTTTAGTGTTACAATACAATAGAAGGTAATAGGTCATATATTTATAGCAAAGGACTTTCCTGTTGAGGTTAACTGATAGAGCAACTAGTGGATGAATTTGTAATAGAAAAATATATTGAAATAAGATTAGGTATAAGTAAAGGTATAGTGTAGTACAGTTTTCTTTCTTCTTTCATTTCTTTCTACCAGGTCACGGATATACGAGAGAAAAGGTGTTAGAGCTTTCCTTCAAGAAATTACTTCATTAGCAAACTGCGACAAGTATTGGGTTCTTCAGGGTTTTTGAAGAGGCAAAATCTGTCGATTTGTCAAGATTTTCGAGTAAAAGAGGGTCGACAGAGGAAAACTTCACGTGCGAAAGCTTCGTACAAGGACGTTCAGCTTTTCAGGCAGCACGTTTTGCTCAACGTACGTAAACGCCAAAGTAAAAAAGGCGACGGACCATGGATATTATGCGTTCGATCAACGAAAAACGATTAGCTCGCACGGATATGCAGGTGGTCGGAGGACGAAGTAGCAGAAATTCTCGAAATTGAAATAGAAATATTCCAACATTTCAATTTAAAGGTACAAAAATACAAATAGTACGTACAAGTTGGAAAAATCATATTTTTCAAAATGTAGATGATTTTTATCATCCGACATCTTCTTCCATTGTAGCTAGACAACAGATGTTGCAACAGACACGCGATACATCCATAAAGCATAGCACCAAGTGGCATAAAAATAACATAGCGCGGGGATTCGCGGTTTCAGCCGCGTCGAATTTCTCAAGCAGAAGCGCCATTACCAGCGGCCCCCATAAAATAAGTTGCAGGATCGCGGCTCCGTACGACCAAACCTCGTGGCAGCTCTAACCGAACAACCAGTTTAACCCAAGTATATCGCTGCAAAAGAAGGCAGACTCGCATTGTCTCCGTGCTCTCGTTCCGGCCGTTTTCCATCGTCCACGCACGGCTTTTGTCGACAGATCTGCGTAGGGGTGGAACGCGTAAAAATACGACGAGCAGAGGGAGGGGGCAGGCATTGTTCCAAAAGTTAGCCTCGCCGCGTGCAGCATGCACGAAATCCGCAAAGTCAGTAAATTTTCGTGAGCACTACCTGTTCAACCAGCGTGTATCCGCTTGTATACTCTGTTTGCGTAGGACGCAGACCACCCAGGTCGTCTGACGCCTCTGCCGTATCCTCAACGGAATTGACTTAGCGGAATCCGGGGCGAGGGACGCAAGGACAGGGGACAACGAAAACGGAAAAGAGAGAGAGAGAGAGGAGAAGGAGAGGGATAGGAAAGAGAGAGGGCCGGCTCGTATGTAAGCAACGAAGCCTTTAACCCGACCTGGTCCAGCACTTTATTTTTCATCTCATTGTCCGTCGACAGGATCACGACTCCCCACGTTGGCCATTGCAAAGCGAATGTGGGGCGCCTGCTCGCTTCGCCATTCGCTACGTTTTGCTGGCTTCTTGAAAAACTGCCTCGGCATCTATTTACCGTCGGATGATAACCAGCATGGTCCTTGAGAATAGAGGAATTCGAGTGAGAGATAAGCAGCGGACAAGCACGAGACTCGATGTCTTAGTTTTGAGAACTTGAGAAGCGACGAGTGTACGTTGCAACAGGTTAACCCTAATCTTACTAATATTATCCGATTGATCGATTTGTCGATTTTTGTGCGCATAGGAACTTGTATAAAGTTAGATTTTAGAAGGAGAGAAGCGACGATGAGTGTGCAATTTTAAGTGAAATTTGCTAACTGGTCCTTTTGCTTGCTACCTGATCTGGTAGGTTAGTTCGATGGTTGTTAACAATGTTGAGATGTTCTGGATTTTAGAATTTTTTTATGATTCTAGTTGGATATTTTAAATGACTGTCCTAATCGCGAGAATTTGACGAAAGGTGTACAGATCCTCACTCTTACAATGTTACGATACAATAGGAAGCTGATAGGGAGCACGTTCATATATTTATAGCAAAGGACATTAGCAAAAAGCTAACCTTGGTGTGTAGCTCTAGCTGAAGGCTACGAGAAACAGCAATAGAAATCTACTTATAGTTCTTTTGTTTCTAGGCCTTGTAACCCAAAAACAAAATTTATATTCAAGGGCAAAATAATATGGAGCTCTGGTTATTTTGAATTTTCTTCACTAAATTCTATTCTCTTCGTAACAGCGGTCTCCAGGTTACGGATATATAAAAGTAATTCTTGAAACAATTACTTCAACATTTCCTATGAATTAGAATATAGTTTTAGTAATTAGAATATATTTTTCAGTTATCATGGTGCGTCATCATAACTATCAAATCGAATATTCTTTCCTTCTGTCTTCCTAAATGCAATAAAGAATTTAACAAACCAAAATGTTCTTCCCTTTTCGTACATTAAAACATTCAACTTCTCACACTTGTGTTCTTTTGCTTCAATATAATAACAATTTCGTATAGTATTTTTACACACCACATTGCATCGTGTATATATTTTCATTCATCTCATAAATTTCAGTTTACTTATTTTTAATTATTTGGCTGTCAACAAAGTGATTGCGGATTTGGCAGTACCACCAAATGACAAAATCCGCAATAACTTAGTTGCCAACCCAATCAGCTGTGCTTAACCGAAGCCGCCATTTTCCAAGCGAAAACGCACTCGAACCACGAAACCCTTCTGTCCAGATGAAAGCCAACCAATCACCCTTGGCTTTATCGCTGCCGAGTCAAGTATCTCCTTTTTCCATTTATATTTACACGTATTCAATGTGGTCTGTGTTGCAGCGATTTACATGGTCGTTAAAAAACGCTTACATCGTCGTGAGGCTGTTGGACGAGGCACGAGTCGAACACAAAGATCGAAAGGCAGTGGAAAAGAAAGAAAGAAGAATCCTAAGGAAAGAGAGTTAATACGCCATAAGAAAAAGAGACAGGGAAAGTGGGGAAAGAGAAGAATGATGGCGCGAAATTTCTACTTTGCTGGTGGTGTACGTGTTATACAGCAAAAGAAGATGAAAATGACCGAGGAGAAAGCATCTTATCTGTCTCGTGCATAAATACAGCAACATTGTCGTTGTAAAGTGGACACGAAACATACTTGTTACGTTGCTGGTCCGCGGGCCACCGGCTGCAGTCTCACCGCTTCGGTGCTAAGTAAAATGATATATTGCGGTTAAACGCGGCCCCGCGGATTCGTGTGCGTGCCTGTATCACCGGCCATATATACGTACACACGTTACACGTGGCCGTGTTTAATATCGAAACGGTGTTGGTGAGTGGGCCACCCACGGTGGCCTTGCTGGACCACCCAACAAGCCGCGCTATTATAAGGGGCCGTCTCTACTTCGCACTTTACCTCGATCCGATACTTCGTTGCTCCCCTTTAACCCCTTCAACGGCTCTGACACATTACTCGAGAGCCGGGCGAATCGAACCGGGACAACGATTTCTTTTTCCCTCTCTTTCTCTTTTTTTTTTTTCTATCGTCTCTTTCGTTTTCTCCACGGTGCCGCTTGTTATCCATTAATCAGCCGGCTCTTTCGTGAGATTAGGGGGATATGTTGTATCGCTTGTTCGCTCTCTTCGAGTCCTTCAGCGGGCTACGATCTCATAGACGAACCAATGTAACACGATCTTAGCTGACGTTTCGTCGGACGAAGAGAGAAACGATAGGCAGGTGTGAGAAACGTTGACGATCGATCGGCTACACCGATGTAATTATCCGACGGTGATTAATAAACGTTGCGTTACTATCGCTTATTCGCTACGACTATCCACACTTTCTTTCGTTCGACGCTGGCACGTGCAACACACGGCCTTGGCGGCTCCATGTCTATACGGGGTGTTCGAAAGATTCAATTTGCGGAGTTTGGAGAAAGCGAGGAGGGGGGCGGGGTACTTTGGTAAGGGGGAAATTGTTTGCTGATGGCATACGACAGTCTGAGTTATCTTTCGTTCTTTTCTCTTTTTCTTACAGTCCACGTTACGCGGTTTTCGTATTATACGATGAACCTCCGCGGGCTGGTAATTTGCCAGACAAAGCGAACTTTATGTCGAGTCTACAATTTTTGTATACGTTAAAGATTACAAGTTGACATTCAGTCGTTATGAGAAATGCTGCTGAGTCTTAAGAGTAAACCGTGCACGTGAATGTTTCATTGTGACTGTATGTTAGTATGAAAGTGAAGAAATAAAAGAGTACACTAGTAGGGGAATGGATATATCCAAGTAGAATTTTTATTTCTTTGCGATCATTTCCATCTATTAAAGTTAGAGAAATTTACCAAATGTCCAGCTGGACAAATTGTAAAGAAGAAATTAAAAATGAAAAGAAGAAACTTCCATCTATGTTACAAGATGGGACAATAACAGTAAAACTTACGGATAAACAGAAATATTGGGTTGGTAATTAAGTGATTGCGCATTTTGTCATTAGGTGGCATTGATAAAATCCGCAATCACTTAGTTGCCAACCCAATAGAAATCTTAGATAGAAAGAAAAATAAAAAGAGAAGAAAACTGAACCACAGAACAATAGATGTAAACTTATTCATAACCAAATACAGAATAAACAAATCATAACAATGATCACAAATTAGCTTAAACTTTATTACATAAACATACAACTGAAACTGAATCAGAGAACAATAAACATAAATTTACTCATAAACAGAAACACATACACAATAAGTATATCATAACAATGATCACAAATTAGCTCAAACTCCATTACATACACATACAACTAGCTATAACTAAAAGTGAACCAGAGAACAATAAACATAAACTTACTCATAAACAGAAACACATACACAATAAGTAAATTATAACAATGATCAGAAATTAGCCCAAACTTTTTTACATACATATACAACTAAAAGTGAACCAGAGAACAATAAACATAAATTTACTCATAAACAAAAACACAATAAATAAATCATAGCAATGATAACAAATTAGCCCAAATTCTGTTACATACACATACAACTAAAACTGAACCAGAGAACAATAAACATAAACTTACTCATAAAGAAAAACACAATAAATAAATCATAGCAATGATAACAACTTAGCCCAAATTCTGTTACATACACATACAACTAAAGCTGAGCCAGAGAACAATAGATGTAAACTTGCTCATAAACAGAAACACATACACAATAAGTATATCATAACAATGATCACAAATTAGCTCAAACTCCATTACATACACATACAACTAGCTATAACTAAAAGTGAACCAGAGAACAATAGACATAAACTTACTCATAAACAAAAACACAATAAATAAATCATAGCAATGATAACAAATTAGCCCAAACTCTGTTACATAAACATACAACTAAAAGTGAATCAGAGAACAATAAACATAAACTTACTCATAAACAAAAACACAATAAATAAATCATAGCAATGATAACAAATTAGCCCAAACTCTGTTACATAAACATACAACTAAAGCTGAACCAGGGAACAATAGATGTAAACTTATTCATAAACAAAAACACAATAAATAAATCATAGCAATGATCACAAATTAGCTCAAACTCTGTTACATACACATACAACTAAAGCTGAACCAGAGAACAATAGATGTAAACTTGCTCATAAACAGAAACACATACACAATAAGTATATCATAACAATGATCACAAATTAGCTCAAACTCCATTACATACACATACAACTAGCTATAACTAAAAGTGAACCAGAGAACAATAGACATAAACTTACTCATAAACAGAAACACATACACAATAAGTAAATTATAACAATGATCAGAAATTAGCCCAAACTTTTTTACATACATATACAACTAAAACTGAACCAGAGAACAATAAACATAAATTTACTTATAAACAAAAACACAATAAATAAATCATAGCAATGATAACAAATTAGCCCAAACTCTGTTACATAAACATACAACTAAAACTGAATCAGAGAAGAATAGATGTAAACTTACTCATAAACAGAAACACATACACAATAAGTATATCATAACAATGATCACTAATTAGCTCAAAATCTATTACATACACATACAACTACCTATATCTATCCTTATAATACAAGTTAATATTTACCTATGTAAATACATTTTCTTCTTAGCTTTTCATAAGCAACCAATCTAGTAGGTGCTTGTACATGTTATTCAACCGCACCCGGTATATACATATGATACAACAATTTTGATTTTATAAAATATACAATTTTGCAGTAATACAGGATGTCCCTTAACAAGCACCTACTGGCAAAGATTCTGCACATGAAAACAACAAAAACAGTTCATATGAACGTATTCAGCCTTGTTTCCGTGTTACATTGAGCTTTACGTTCGTATAAGTCTACGGAATAATAGAGACAATATAAAAATCAACTCAGAATTTACCGAATGTCTAGCTGGACAAATTATAAAGTAAAAAACAAACTCAGTCTATCCATTTACTCTAAAGGAGGTCGCAACAGCTAATTGTAAATTAAGTTCTCAAATCTCCCACCTTAGCAGATTATTTTCAACCCCGCCAAAGTTAGCATCTGCTTCTTGCAAGAAACAGCGTCGATTTATATAAGAGTACACCGTGTATATGAACGGCGACAAGCTAGCGCGTTCCGCGGCTACGTGTGCGTGTGCAAATCGTGCGTGCCAACTTCCGCGGTGTACCACCTGGGTGGTCCACGATCGAGGAATACGAGGATTAGATAGCTCGATAAGACGTACACGCATTTGTACGCACACTCCGTCGCTGTTACGTAGCTCGGCGACGTATCCGCTTGAAATCGTTAGCTGCCAGCCGATGGAAATACAGTACTAACGATGAATTGTGAGCCGTACGGCGGCGGAGCAGCGGTCCGAAGACCACAGCCAGAAATTATATAATTGAAATTTTATCTCGCAGCCGGATCCGAGCGTTCGAAACGCTGTGTAAACGCCGCGACGCTTCTATCGTATTTCTTCGTGGCGTAATTCCTTCGAGCGCGCGATTAATCATTCTGGAAATTTTATAGCGAGTATTTTCGGCCAAGAGGACACACGTCGACTGGCGCGCTCGAGATTTAAATTAAGACGACGGCGCGTCGCCGTGGTTCGCTCCATTTTATTCTTCTCAAACCTTGATCGCTGGTTACACGACGTGATCACGACGGTTTAGTGGAGGAAACGTTGACTGGTTTCCAGCGGTTGGCTGCTTTCGACGAGTATACTCGTCACGAACAAATTCCGTGTTACTATGAAAAAACAAAACAGTCATTTCGTTGTAACTTGAGTCTATGTTATAACATGTACTCTGTATTTGACGAGTATACTCGTCACGAAGAAATGGCAATATTCCGCGTTACTATGAAAAAACAAAACAGTCATTTCGTTGTAACTTGATTCTATGTTACAACATGTACTCTGTGTTTGACGAGTATACTCGTCACGAAGAAATGGCAATATTCCGCGTTACCATGAAAAAACAAAACAGTCATTTCGTTGTAACTTGATTCTATGTTATNAACATGTACTCTGTGTTTGACGAGTATACTCGTCACGAAGAAATGGCAATATTCCGCGTTACCATGAAAAAACAAAACAGTCATTTCGTTGTAACTTGATTCTATGTTATAACATGTACTCTGTGTTTGACGAGTATACTCGTCACGAAGAAATGGCAATATTTCGCGTTATCACGAGAAAGCAAAACTGCCATTTCGTTGTAACTTGATTCTATGTTATAATACGTACTCTGCGTTTGACGAGTATACTCGTCGTCGCCTATTTTTTCCCACACATTTTACGTACACACTTTTCAAAGAGGTTGCAACAGCTAACTATTGGGTTGGCAATTAAATGATTGCGGATTTTGTCAATACAATCTAATGACAAAATCCGCAGTCACTTAGTTACCAACCCTTTTTGCAGTGTAAATTAATGTACACCGATATGAAAATTTCTTATAGAAAACGTAAAGTAAGTGTGAAAAATAGAAAATGTTTTCTTTTTATCGTCCTATTGTACATGGCAATGGAAATGCTGCAGTACAGAATTCAAGAGCAATTTTCATTTGTAAATAACTACTAACTGGATTAAACTGTGTAAATAATGTTTATTATGTATAGAAGAAGGTAAGTGCCATTAGGCGACACACATGTTGCAACACATGCACACTGAACATCTTCAATTTTATAACAATTCTTACTCACAGCATTATAAACTATACTTTTGCAATCAAGATAAAAAGAACATGTCGAAAATGCTGGGAGTAGCCATCCACATGTTATTTAGCAATTAAGTTAAAAAAATTTACCAAATGTTCAACTAGGCAAATTGTAAAGTACAAATTAAATAATAAAAAAAGAAAAAAACACCAGTGTTTTCTACAAGAAATCTTCGGATTTGTTTTAAATATACTGGTATAGTTTTATTGTTTCACTCTCTCTTGCTAGAAATAATCTTTCTTTGTCCAAAGATACCAGATACGGCATTTACTATTTATTTATTTATTTTATTCATGAAACTTAATCCCTGTGTTGCGGTTTAGACCGACTTCTGGTTTACGTGTCTCTCACAGCACTCTTACGGTATATCGTGTAGCGTAATCCAACGTAACACAGTCAACATGGCACCTACCATCATCATATACCGGAAATGCGAAGAAATGAAGAAGTTTGAGTTTCTAACGACAGAGGAAACTAGTACTTTAAATAGCAGTTTCGAAAGGAACCAATGTTTCCTCCAAATATTTTAACACGCTGTTTCGCGAAGGATTACAAAAACCCATGGTTTAGTGTAAAAAGAATACGTAATTTCTGTGATGAAAATGAGAGACGCGCCTGGCAGCTACAAAACGTTACCACTTCCACGTCAAACATACGTATCACGCGAAACACCAGCGTAAACCATCTAATTTTCGCTAATAAAATTCCCTTTTTCTCTCTGCTGCCCATTTCAAGCCGCTAACCTGACCCAATTTCGTGGAACGCTCTGTACAACAAGGTAAATAACAAACTCGTAATTCTACCGCTATTTAACCCTGCAGCGCACCTATGCGTACGACGTTGCAATTATGTCGCCGCAAATGAGCAGGTATCTACCGACGCTCATACATTTTCAGCCAACACGTGGCGCTCACCTCGTAAATCAATTTCATCGCGCGGCAAGTTAACGCGACGCGCGACATCTGTGCATGCTTCGCTTAGATACGAGCCTATTAGGCAAATTTCGTGGCGAGCACGCTCGTCGACTGCAAATATCGCTCGGTCAGTGCCGAGCGGGATACCACTTCCGTCGTGGCGCGGCCGGGTGGTCGCCGCTTAACGCGGCCGACACGTTCCGCGCCTCCTTCTTCTCGCAAATTTTCGAAACGCATTACAAGTCGCAGGAAACGTAGCCTGACCGTCACCAAACCCTTGATAACAGAAAACGGACACGGGCCGAATCGCCAATGGGACAGCCTGGGCCCGTTGCGTAAGTGGAAACCGGCCGATTCTGCTTTTTATTTATCTACCTTTGCTTCACTCAACAAGGGAATATCCTACCCGCGTAGAAACGATCGAATTAGGCAAATGCGTCCGACCGACAACGGCCTCCTACAAAACATTCTTTTCGCGGATGCAATTAATCTTGTCGATCCGCGTGAGTCGTATCGCGTTGGGCAGATAAAAGCACGTTAGCTTTCTTTCCGTTTCGTTGTTCCGTTGTTTCCTTTTTCTTGCTATGCTAATGCGATACGTATGTTCTTTGCTTGGTTATTATGTACGTTATTACCCACGGATAAGGTTAGGCAGGTACAGTAATCGTAGCGGAACCGGACAGGCGGTGATTCTGTGTGAAAAAATGAATCGAAGATTGGGAATAAGTTTTCGTTGTAGGACGCTTCGTTCTTGGGGGAAATCGAGTTTGAAAATTTAATATGATTTAACTAACGCTACAGCTACTGTAACAAAGTTTATTTTTTGTTATTTAATTTGTACTTTAGAATTTGTCCAGTTGGACATTTGGTAAATTTTTCTAGCTTTATTGCTGAATAACATGTGGACGGCTAACCCCAGTGGGATACCATCTTCGGGTTTGTCTATTTAAAGCAGTCAAAGTTTTTTTTATTATTATTTATACCACTTATTATATCACTATAGTACGCTCATCACACGTTCCAACAGCAGAATATGACTTTCGATGGTACGCGATTGTTCTGCATGTGGGTATAGCACGTGTGGCCCTTTTTATATTTCCGACTAGTCGCGAGCGACTACAAAACCCATCGTCGTATATGGCACAATTTCCATTCCTGCTGCCGCGACACATCGCGACAGAAGAGGCGCGTGCGACTGCAAAGTAAATGTACGACATACACACGCGCTATTCCCACACCCAGAACAATCGCGCGAGACTGAACGTCATTTTGTTGCTAAAAGTGTCAGGACTCTCGACGAAGGACGTTTTAATATATAATGCTATTAACTTACGATACTAAACTAATATATAATTTTATAATTTATAATACATTCTTACTACAAATAATTAATATTATAAAGATTCACGTCCAACTAGTCGCAAATGGGAAACAGCTAGAAAAATGTACCGAATGTCCAGCTGGACAAATTGTAAACTACAAATTAAATAAAAAAAAAACAAAAATGGGAAACATTTTTTCCAAGCCTCGTCTCACGACAGATTGTTCATTCCGTCCAACCCGTCACTACCGATTTCACCGATTCTTATCAGTATCCCGTGTCACTGTCGAGTCTCGTACGATCGTTACACGCACTGATGAAACAATGTTGCACCAATATCTTTTTCAGCTTGACGCAAAACGTTACTGTCGTTCGAACTAACCTATATAGGTGCTTGTACATACGCGGCCATCTTCTCTTTCGAATAAAACTGAAGCGATGTAATAGTCTCGTCACGGTCTCGTGACGCTATCGAACATCACGCAATCGTTACATGCACGAGCGAGACAATGTTGAACCAATATCTTACAACTTGACAGGAGACGTTATTGCCGGTTGAATCAACTTACGTATATACGCATGTAACTACTTAAGTGCTTTTTCCATCGAGCAAAAATGAGGAACGTAAACGATAGCCGTGAGCGAACTATGAATAGCGGATACCTAAGTCCATATTTACGACGAAGAGTACGCGCAACAGGCTATGCAAGAGAAAAATCTGCATAACACGAATTAAGGAAAGAACACGTAACTCAGCTTCGTATGTTGCATCCCCATTGACGTTACAATACTAATATTATCGCGAGCACAAGTTAGCAAGTAGAAATTAATTTCCATGATAGACTAGCGATAGATCGATCGGAGTAGCATCGACACGCTAACCTGAACCGATATAACAAGCTGTTCGATGTCCGACAGAACAGATTGCAGGCAATCTATGGGGTTAGGTTAATGCATAGAAACTACATGGAAAGAAACGAGTTCTGCTGGTATCTTGCAGCCTCGTTAACGTCACAATGCCATTATCGTAGATAAAAATCTGTCACTAGAAAGTACGAATTAATTTCAATCACAGACTAGCAGCGCCCCTTGCATACCATGTCGTAAACCGAAAGAAATAAGATCCGCCATAAGCGTTCCTTCCTATATCAATTTCCTTTTCTCTCTCTCTCTCTCTCTGTCTCTCTCTGTACCTGCTGATTCTTTTTTCTTTTCCTCTTCTCTCCCGTTCCCGATCGCGTCCCATCACTGCGCGATCCGCTTCAACATTATAATTTCAAATGTACATCACACTGCGAGATGTATGCACGTTGCAAATACACGTTTGCAGGAGGGTCGAGGCGTGCCACGGCGACCAGTCCGTCTGCGTTAAATGCTCCAATTATTAATTTACCTCGCTCACAATGTCCGGCGTGTACGCAAAGACGAATGCAACGTGTTATTCCGTGCAGTGCACGTAATGACGTTCTCCGGCCGGCAGAACCCGCGCTCATCTTTCTCTTTCACTTGTTGCTTGTCTCTGGCTGCCATCTTCGCGTTTTCGACGGTATTAATCGAGACCACGTGGTTGCCCTCGGCCATGCCGCAACAGGACCACGTTTTTTCGCCCTAAACACTGGTTGCCAAACGTCGCGTCGCGCGGAAAATCTGCGCCAGCTCCAAGGACATTTTCCTTCGACAGATATCGTTGCCAGACAGTAAACGATTTTGTATCTTTTTTTTTCTTTTTTATTATTTAATTTGTACTTTACAGTTTGTCCAGCTGGACATTTGGTAAATTTTTTTAGGTTAAGTTTGTATCATGACAACCTAACAAAGTGAATCTCGTTTCGACGATAATAATAAATAATAATAAAGAAAGCTTTTAGTATTTGTTATTTCTCACCACAATTTTAATATTAAATATCAGGTAGCAGATTTCATTATTTAATTTATACTTTACAATTTGTCCAGCTGGACATTAGGTAAATGGCGGCACAAATATTATTTAGTATTATTTGGTATTTCTACTGTTTATAATATCATCAATGCGAAACAAGAAGAAAGTTACGTTACCCGTAATGTTCCCTGTGGGAATAAAAGCAGAGTAGCGGAAATTAGTTTTCGCTATTTACATTACTGTACTCTCATAGAAAGAAGACTAAAAAGAAAACATCCCACTAACCTCACTAAAGAAATAAAATAATCAAACTTGAAGATGGCATCCTGCTAGAGATGGCCATCCACATGTTATTTAGCAATTAAGTTAGAAAAATTTATCAAATGTCCAGCTGGATAAATTGTAAAGTACAAATTAAATAATAATAAAAAAAAAAAACATTACTGTCAAGGAGACAAAAGGGAAGACATGATATTCTCGGTAACGTTTTGCTGTGCAAATAAAAGCAGAATTAAACGTTCGAAAGTATCCTGCATCGAATAATAAATTGGCTGAAATTAGCGAAATTGAAACTTGGATAGTTTAATTTGCGCGAGTAGCATGCAAGTATAAAGTTTCTCTTTGTCCACAGGCAACCCATTTTACCCGTATTATTTTATTCAACAAAGAATGCAAAATATCCCTTTTTCAACAATTACGTCGATAATAACCTATAATTTATCTTTCCAACTAATTATAGATCTGCTCTGCCATATACCAACGTTTCATTATGTTTCTCTTTCCCTTCGAATTATCAGAGACACGTGGTTTCACGGACACGTACGTCCCTTTCCGACCCGATCGTCAATCTTATAATCAAACGCACGTCTTTCCTCGTCTACCGATCATGCTTTACTTTCCATCATTTAAAATGCACTTACACGCGAGACCAAACGAACAGAGAATTTATTGCGACCCGAATGATTCTCGTTCCGTGTTGAGCGGTGCGCTGGCCCTCCCAGCCTGCGGAGCCTCATTAAAGCTTATTAAATGATTTTCCGGGCCAATTTCATTCAATTACATCATCGTGTACGGCACGGTAATTAACTTATCCGATTTTTAGAAGCCGCGCATCTCGACTTTTCGCAAATTGTCGTAAATCACGGACTTCCTTTCCATCCTCTTCTCCAATTCGAAAACGCACACGTTCGTTTCATGAGACTTAAAGATGGTATTCCACTGGGGTTAGCCATCCACATGTTATTCAGCAATAAAGCTAGAAAAATTTACCAAATGTCCAGCTGGATAAATTGTAAAGTACAATTTAAATAATAATAATAATAAAAAAAAAATTTGATTGCTTAAAATAGACAAATTTGAAGATGGTATCCCGCTGGGGTTAGCCATCCACATGTTATTCAGCAATAAAGCTAGAAAAATGGACCAAATGTTCAGCTGAATAAATTGTAAAGTACAATTTAAATAATAATAATAAAAAAAAATTTGATTGCTTAAAATAGACAAATTTGAAGATGGTATCCCGCTGGGGTTAGCCATCCACATGTTATTCAGCAATAAAGCTAGAAAAATTTACCAAATGTTCAGCTGAATAAATTGTAAAGTACAATTTAAATAATAATAATAAAAAAAAAATTTTATTGCTTAAAATAGACAAATTTGAAGATGGTATCCCGCTGGGGTTAGCCATCCACATGTTATTCAGCAATAAAGCTAGAAAAATGGACCAAATGTCCAGCTGGATAAATTGTAAAGTACAATTTAAATAATAATAATAAAAAAAAATTTGATTGCTTAAAATAGACAAATTTGAAGATGGTATCCCGCTGGGGTTAGCCATCCACATGTTATTCAGCAATAAAGCTAGAAAAATGGACCAAATGTCCAGCTGGATAAATTGTAAAGTAAAAATTAAATAATAATAAAAAAAAAGAAAAAACTTTGACTGCTTAAAATAGATAAACTCAAAGATGACATCCCGCTGGGGTTAGCCGTCTACATGTTATTCAGCAATAAAGCTAGAAAAATGGACCAAATGTCCAGCTGGATAAATTGTAAAGTAAAAATTAAATAATAATAATAAAAAGAAAAAACTTTGCTTAAAATAGATAAACTCAAAGATGACATCCCGCTGGGGTTAGCCATCCACATGTTATTCAGCAATAAAGCTAGAAAAATGGACCAAATGTTCAGCTGGATAAATTGTAAAGTACAAATTAAATAATAATAATAAAAAAAGAAAAAAATTTGACTGCTTAAAATAGACAAATTCGAAAATGGTATCCCGCTGGGGTTAGCCATCCACATGTTATTCAGCAATAAAGCTAGAAAAATGGACCAAATGTCCAGCTGGACAAATTGTAAAATAGAAATTAAATAATAAAAAAAATTTCATGAAAAATGAGGCACAGCAACAAAAACAGTTCTTGCTGTCTCTCTCTCTTTTGTGTAGTCGTAAGACTTTTTTGTGGCAAGTAGACATCCCTGAACCGTCTCGTGGGATCGACCGGTAAATAAAATAAAATCCCCAGGGAATTTCATGGAAACGTTCTCGTTAGATCGTGGCTGCGTTCCTAACGCGTTTACAAAACACCACTGATCACTGTCATTCAAATCCTATCGGACTTCCTGTCGCGACCACTCGTTCTTTCTCGTCTGTTTGCTTCTGTCGTTAGACTGCGGATGTTTGTGCGTTTATGTGACATTTAAAGATGCTTATGATACAATACGTATACAGGGTGGTCCATGCAACTGTTTCATGTTATAACTTTGTGTAGCTACAGGAAAATGATGAACGATCGGAAGAGCGCTATATCCGTAGGATTGTGTCTTTTTTAGAAATGCAATGGCGTATGTGGAAGCAGAAACGTCGCTAGTTGGTCGACAGCAAAAGCAAGAATTGCTCGTTTCCAGAATCTTCTGCAACACCTTGTTTTCTCGCAAAAATTTTACATGTTTTTTATTTTTGTAGAAAAATTTGTATGGAAATTTTATATTTCTATGTGTCCATTTTACGTATTTTTGTTTATTTCTATTTTTCTAATTACGTTCGTAAAAATACGGATTTTTATAAACAGTCGCGAGTTACTTTTTGCTTGTACAATTTTTGGGAAAATTTTAATTTCATTTTGTTACGATTATTCCAAGCGAAGCTTGTGATAGGATAACGTGGCTCTGCTACACTGATTTTATTTGACATTTTGTTGCTGATGATTCACGGTTACGAGCTGGATGGATGGAGGGAGTCACGCAATTAGCAATTAGGACGAGCCCTGTCTCCTGCTTCGCGCGGATAAAAAACATTGGCCGAGGAAAGAGATAAATGGTATAACAGGATTTATCTTCCTCTGACGACACTTCCCTTTTGCAAGTATAACGATGCACCTGCAACTGCTAATGCACAACAGTAATAACAATAGAAACAACAATGTGTGAGTTGTTTCACTACGTTGGTATAAAAATTATTTTTGCAAGTACAACGATGCATCTGCAACTGGTAATGCACAACAGTAATAACAATAGAAACAGCAACGTGTGAGTTGTTTCACTACGTTGGCATAAGAATTATTTTTGCAAGTACAACGATGCACCTGCAACTGCCCATGCACAACAGTAATAACAATAGAAACAACAACGTGTGAGTTGTTTCACTACGTTGGCATAAGAATTATTTTTGCAAGTACAACGATGCACCTGCAACTGCCCATGCACAACAGTAATAACAATAGAAACAACAACGTGTGAGTTGTTTCACTACGTTGGTATAAGAATCATTTTTGCAAGCACAACGGTGCACCTGCAACTGCCTATGCACAACAGTAATAACAATAGAAACAGCAATGTGTGAGTTGTTTCTCTACGTTAGTATAAGAATTATTTTTGCAAGTACAACGATGCATCTGCAACTGCCCATGCACAACAGTAATAACAATAGAAACAATAACGTGTGAGTTGTTTCATTACATTGGCATAAGAATTATTTTTGCAAGTACAACGATGCACCTGCAACTGCCCATGCACAACAGTAATAACAATAGAAACAGCAATGTGTGAGCTGTTTCTCTACGTTGGTATAAGAATTATTTTTGCAAGTACAACGATGCATCTGCAACTGCTAATGTACAACAATAATAACAATAGAAATAACAACGTGTGAGTTGTTTCACTACGTTGGCATAAGAATTATTTTTGCATGTACAACGATGCACCTGCAACTGCCCATGCACAACAGTAATAACAATAGAAACAATAACGTGTGAGTTGTTTCATTACATTGGCATAAGAATTATTTTTGCAAGTACAACGATGCACCTGCAACTGCCCATGCACAACAGTAATAACAATAGAAATTGCAACGTGTGAGTTGTTTCACTACGTTGGTATAAGAATTATTTTTGCAAGTACAACGGTACACCTGCAACTGCCCATGCACAACAGTAATAACAATAGAAATAGCAACGTGTGAGTTGTTTCACTACGTTGGTATAAGAATTATTTTTGCAAGTACAACGATGCACCTGCAACTGCCCATGCACAACAGTAATAACAATAGAAACAATAATGTGTGAGTTGTTTCATTACATTGGCATAAGAATTATTTTTGCAAGTACAACGATGCACCTGCAACTGCCCATGCACAACAGTAATAACAATAGAAACAGCAATGTGTGAGCTGTTTCTCTACGTTGGTATAAAAATTATTTTTGCAAGTACAACGATGCATCTGCAACTGGTAATGTACAACAATAATAACAATAGAAATAACAACGTGTGAGTTGTTTCACTACGTTGGCATAAGAATTATTTTTGCAAGTACAACGATGCACCTGCAACTGCCCATGCACAACAGTAATAACAATAGAAACAGCAATGTGTGAGCTGTTTCTCTACGTTGGTATAAAAATTATTTTTGCAAGTACAACGGTGCACCTGCAACTGCTAATGCACAACAATAAGAACAATAGAAACAACAACGTGTGAGTTGTTTCACTACGTTGATATAAGAATATATATATACAACGTAGACAATCGTTCATTTATTCACAGATCATCAACACTCAATTTAAACCGAGTTACTTAATTTCACGACGTTTAATATTATTTTGTATTCCTGTATTTTGTATACAACGTGAAATATTGAGATTCAGTATGGACGTTCCGAAAGTTTAAACAACATGTTGCACGTGTTTTCGAATGTTAATACTTCCAAGTAAAATGGAAATATTAAATTACGGTACTTACTAACCATAAGTGTACAAATGATCTGCTTACATTCCATTTCCTTAAAATCATGAAAATATGAATTTGCATAAATTTGCATACCAGTCTACTGGGTTGGCAACTAAGTGATTGCGGATTTTGTCATTAGGTGGTATTGACAAAATCCGCAATCTCTTAGTTGCCAATAGTTACTATGAAATTATTAAAGAAACGTGTCCAATTCTGTATATTGAAATAAGAATTGAAATGATTAGTCTACGCGAATGTAATTTTCCTAACAGCATAATTTCGCGAACACCAAAGAGCGAGGAAATTTTGAAGGAGGAAATTTAAATCATCGGTAGTCAACGTGATCTTAAACAATTGTTATCTTTGGAATGAGGCGTACAATGTTGATAGTTTATCTAGTAATTAACGGTATTATCATTTCTTGTGTCATCGTACATCGCATTACGAGTAATTTGCAAATTATTATACGGAATCTACTATACGCGGTGGCCATAAAAATGCTCTCATAAACAGGTCATTTTCAACCAGCCGCACTGCAATTTTCTGCTAATCGCCTTATTATCAAATTACATATAACGTACTGGCAACTCGTGCATTAAAATTTCAACGTGCAAGTGTATAATCAGAGTTTACATCGTCGTGGCCGCCCTTACGACGTTAAAATCGTCAATACGTTTGGCTTAATTGACAAAAACTCTACCGATGCTGTCGCAATTGCTGCATTCAAAACAAAGGAACCACGGAACTTCATTGATATCTCCACATGATATTTCCACACTATCTGTTGATTTATTTTTCTCCCCGTACAATTCTGTATATACCTCGTCCATATTCACCTTGTTGTACTAATTGCCAAACAAGCGCCGTACTAATTGCGTGAGTGAAGATTTATGTCCACTACTCTGCACAAGTATTTCAATACTCGTGCAATCCAAAGGAAACACTGATATTTTTAATATATTTTGAACACTACGATAGAAGAATGTTTATCTACTGTTCAATGTCTACTTCTTGTCATAGCTGGGATCAAATTTTCTGTTAAATCAAAACTGAAACGAGTAATAATCATCTGTGATGAATAGCTGATGTTAACAACATAGAGCAGACTTAACTCAAATTCATTTAACTTAGATATCTATAGAAACAATTTCCATTCACCTTCAATCATCGCTTTTTCATTTATTCCAACTAGCTATCGTATACTATAACATAATAGCTACATGACACTCGAATTTCCGTGTTACGCTCTGTTGGAACACCCGTTAGGAATTGAATTTCCAAAAAGGCTCGAACATGTGTTTGTTTACCTTTAATGAGTAGTCTGAGTGTCGAATTTCACGTGACTAATCTCAGCAACTCATGAGATATAAATGTCCTTTAAAAAAAAATGTTACCCCTTTTTTATCCCTCTCAGGGTTCGTATTTGCAAAAATTTTATGTTACCCCACGTCTACGTCATAAAACATGTATACCGTCCAAATTTCACGTTTCTAGGAACAGCGATATGGACTGTGCGTTGGCAAGTAAACAGGTGGGTTGTGCACTGTACACTCTGTTACTCAGTTACACTTGTTAACTAACATTATACACTGGATTCGTTTTACGTGAATGAAAATAAAGCCTGTTAGTGCAAAAGAAAAAATATGTACACATACGACGACTAGCACAACGTGATGTACCTTTATCCTCGTCATGTACTCCACCGACGTGTTCCAACATCGCCGAGTAAATTACTGTACACACTTGTTGCTTTCAAAACTTCTAGCCTACTGTATATATACGCTGATATATACAAAATATATACAAGTGTACAATGGGCACCGCGTTTAAGTTGAAGAGTTTTATTGGAAGCATTAGCTTGTCCAAAAAGTGTCTCCCTCTTACAAACACGTCTTTTACAACAACTTTATACAAATACGAAAGCTAATCTGTCAAATATTGTGGTCTTTAAGTATTTTAATAGAAGAAAATGTACCATACGTAATTCAATAGAATAATACAAAACAAAAATATCGTGCGTCTATTATTTCCTTATATAAGAAGAAAAAACTTTTCGGACAACCCAATACATTTTACATATCTGCAACAATTTCATACAATTTGGAAACGTGCAAACACCAACGCACGATAGTGTACGTAGAAACCTGTATCTTCCAAACGCATCGTTTGGCCAAGCAAAGATCCTGTTTTTCAGGTCTACTATCTTGTCCAACGATACCCGACAAATTTCGTGGCTGTCATTCGGGATAACATCGAAAAGAATCAGGGCACTGTGACCGGATCGGTCGTCCCTGGAGTATCGCGTCTACCGTGCTAGTGGCTCACGCACCGTAGCACAGAGAGGCAACACAGCCGTCTTGGTTGCACCCTGAAATAAGGTAGCCCCGACGACGAACCAAGGAGCCGACGTGGGTGGCCCCAGAGAGATTTGCCTTCCGCTAAATATCGCCTTTGCGCCCTCGACGTGGGTGGCCCTCTCTCTTTCTCTCGCTGCTCGCTGGCCGAGGGGAATCCTCATCCTCCGTGGCGTGGCTGCTTTTGCCCTCCTTCGTCCTCCGTCCAGGAGCAACCGTTGTTGTCTCCTGTCCTCCTCCTCCTCCTCCTCCTCCTCCTCCTCCTCTATCTTCTCCTCCTTCGTCGTCATCTTCTTCTTCTTCTTCTCCTCTTTCTCTTCCTCTTCTTCTTCGCTCTGCCTACCATTTCTCTATGTATGCGTGATATTGGAGGATCGCGACGAGGATTCCTCTGGAAAGAAACGGTTCCAGGGAAAGGAGAGCGGCTCTCAAAGATGAATAGGTGTTATTATAGGTAAAGGTAATGAAAGATATTGTTACGCTGTAATAAATAGTATGCGGAATCCGAAGGCAAGCCCATGGTGAGCTGAGATCGGTGCAAGCTGAACTGAGACGGTAATGATCGGTGTTCGAAGCCGTTTCCCTTCTTGGTTTATTGAGGCTAGCCAGGCAACCTGTTTGAGGGTAGATTTAGTGTTTCACGGGGAAATTAAGGTCGATTAGAACCCGGCGAATGAGGAGTGGCGAGA
Source organism: Bombus difficillimus (assembly GCA_014737525.1). Classification (NCBI taxonomy): domain Eukaryota; kingdom Metazoa; phylum Arthropoda; class Insecta; order Hymenoptera; family Apidae; genus Bombus; species Bombus difficillimus. The sequence goes on from JACXIT010000158.1 coordinate 354,761, forward strand.
GCTGCTCTTAGCGTTTGCACGGTGATCATGCGCCAGGAGCGAGACGCACAGGCTAATTGTCCATTGCCATTGTGCCCTTCTTTTTACCCATTTAAGCGGTGATTAACGTTAATTGTTACGTTCTCCAGAATAATTTCTTGATGGCTCGCCCATGGTCCTACGTGTAATTATATGGAACCAATAAATGTTTAATAATTATGAGATTAACGAATTAAATGAGATAATAAGATCGTTGCTCGAACAAGTAGCAACAATCTCATCCGACTGCACGGTAGATCGCCACTATAGAAGCAACTTACTTGCGATATTGTATCGTATTTACGCTCGTTTATTAGCTTGAGAATAATCCAGGCTTTAGAACATAGACTTTCCTATTAATTGAATTATCATGAAAGTGTAATTAATTTCTAATAGAAAATAACTGCGTGGTAATAAAATTGTAATCGACTCTAATTTCTTAATAAGTACAATTTTTTCATAAGTATCACTTGCTGTTCTAAGAAACAACGTCCTTTAAAAGATCTGCTGAAACACTAACCTCAGCAGACGGGTTTCGAAATTTCATTTCAAATTCCACGTTCACCGTCTTGTTAATTGTTAATATAACAATTTACATAAAGTCAGATGAATGCACAATTTGAAATTGAATTTTGAAACCTGGCAAGGTTAATGTTTTTAATAACAATACCTTTTGCAACGACGAATTGTTAATTTTTTATTAAATATAATTCTTCGTCGTTTTGCTTCACCTTTTTCGTAAAATTCATAACAGCAGAATCTGCCCTCCCTTCGACGTATATACTCGTCGTCGCTCGATTTCAACTACGCGCTCCCTTAGGGAGTCTTAAAACGAAATTCCCCACGTTCCTTGAAAATAACACTTATTTATCCATCTTATCGAAGCTGCGCTACGATCCGCAGCGAAAGGGTCTCCTCGAGCGAATGGCTTGCGTAATCAATTAGCACCCTCGGCGAGCGGCACGCGGAGGAATGTCGAACGTGTGCAACTCGCGGCGCAACGTTGCACAGCTAAGAATGAGAATTCCGTCGGAGAAGAAGACAGACGGAAAGAACAGGCAGAAAAAGTTGGGCAATCGTACAGTATAAATAACGTCCGGCGCGCGCAAGAACGACGCGAGCGAGGGCGTTTTTACGCGCGGTTCTGCCAAGAAGCAAAGGGAAAGAAAAGAAGGCGAAACAAAACGGAAGAGTAGGCGAGCTAAGTCGAAACGCGTATACAGTGGCGTGCAAAAGTTTTCGGTTGCATAGATTTTTCCCCTTCTTTTCTCTTCAATTTCAGTATCATTTGTTATATGTTATATTGTATATATATATACAGGGTGTTCCAGAATCGATGGCACAACCGAGGAGCACGAGGATCTACGTGAAAAAATACGTGTAAAATGTAGAATACGTTTTTTACGTTTGAGGCTTCGTTGTTGAGAAAACCGAGCTTGAAAATTTGATCGCTATGCGTAAATTTGGATAGTTGGCCATTAGATAGACTGCGAGATCAGCTGCGAGGATATTTTCCCATTTGAGGCTTCGTTTTCCAGAAAATAGAGTTTCATCGTGTTTACTTAACAATTTTATGTCCTTCAAATTAAAAAATATCCACGTTTGAATTTTATTTGAAGATCTGTCGGATACAGCTGATCGCCGATTTCTTCTCAGCGAAGAAACGTTAAAAAATACCACTTTTGCACGACTTGTCATTAAACGCATTTGTTTATTCCCAGCGTCCAAGGGAAGTTTATTATATTTGTATTTCAATTTATTTTCTTCCTAGTATAATTGTTATTTTTCTGTCGAAATACCTACGTGCCAAATATGGAGGAGCACGTTGAGTGTACGCAACATGCAACATGTCAATGATACTGCCACTGATGATGACGGTTCAGGATTATATTTATTCCGTAGCAGCGATTACAAAAGTGGAAATAATAGTGAAAAATAGGTCCGACATATTCGCTGTTTTCGTTGGGATCACGAAGAATGTGCTACAGGTTCGTGGTTCAACCTGTACAAAATAAAGAAAATGAATGTGATATATTATAAGCTAAAAATTGCAAGATATCTGTTCCTTCTTTATTTATGTAAATACCCATTTTTCATAGAAGAAACAAAGTTTCCTGAGATTTCTTTACAAATTTCCTAGGTGTTGCATAGCAGGTGTTACATAACCTAAATGTAGCGTTTCTTAAACTCGCAGCATTTCACATTTTCTGTTACTCTAAGACTCTTCAACTTTTCCATAGTTAACAATCAACGTACGAACGTCTATTAATTTTGTCGCTTGTTAACGTCGCGTTATTTTCGCCGCAAGGAAAGCATGTTGCTCTATTTACCATGTTTCTCAGATCAGCTGTTCCATGTTAGGTTAGGTTAGCCTACAGCGGCTCACCAAAGTGTTTGAACGCCCTTTAAAATAGAACAACCGTTGGAAAATTCGACCAAACGACTCGATTCCTCTTACAAGTTCCAAGGACTACTTTACCAGACGACGTGTCAACGAAATTCGAAGAAAATCGCAACCGATCGCAATCGGAGTGCGAATAAAGTAACAGAGGTCGCTCCTCGCAACTCTTCTACCAGAGCCTCTAACGAAACTGCAAAGAAAAAAAGATTTTGTCAATTCACGTCGCTTGCACATAATATGCAGCGTTTTATTCGTCCTTCCTCTATTTCACCCTGCTCTTTTTTCACCTTCCACCTTTCGAACAAGACGCGCGCGTGCACGATCGTTGAACCAGAAGAAAAAGGACTCACGATGGATGATGGTAGCGAGCAAAAGGCAAGAAAGAGAGCAACGATAGGAGAGACGCGAGAGGAGAATCGAAGTGAGAGTGGAGCGGTGAATCAGAGGAGAGCTAGAGAAAGGAGAGCTAGAGAAAGGAGAGAATGGAGCGAGCCAAGAGGAGAGGCAGCGAAGGAGAGACGGAGAGAAGGTCAGAGAGGCGACACAACGCGTGTGGTCCACCCTGTATTGGACGACGAGCAGGTCGAGACCAGGACGACGACAGCATCTTATCCGAGACCTCCGGATCGATCGATCAATGGCGAGATCGATGCCTTCTCGGGCCAGACCGATCGAGTACTTACTTACGTGGCACGCTCGGCCGCACAAGTATTTTTCACCCTGCAGGCGGCGACGACCACGAACGACCACGTGCATCGTTCAACCTCGACAAACCATATCGTACACGATATTGGAATTGGTCTGCTGAAAAAATACCTTTTTTCTCTCACTTTTTGTTCATTCGGTTTTTTGCTCGCGAGAATTTCTGATGACTGTGGATCGTGTAGGCTGCACATCGTTCAAGCAACGAGAGTGGGAGAGGCAACGGTGTGGTAAAAGTGAAACTAAGGTCGACCAAGTTACTCGGTACCGTTGGAAATTATGTGCCATCGTGTTATTTGCAAAGAAGCATGTATTGGGTTGGCAACTAAGTGATTGCGGCTTTTGTCATTGGATGGTATTGACCAAATCCGCAATCACTTACTTGCCAAGCTAATACTTTTTTTTTTACAATTTGTCCAGAAAGACATTTGGTAAAATATTATATCTAAGTGAGTAAACAAAAATAAAAGTATAGCATGTGGGTGGCTACCCCCAGCGGGGTACCATCTTTGTGTTTGCTAGGTTATATCCTTTGTGAGGTCTGTTGGGTGTTTCCTTTTTAATCTTCCTTCAATGCTTGTTGTAAGCCAATACGTAGCTTGTAAACTGAAGATTCCTTGTAAACGACACTGTAAGTGGGAAAATTTAAAAATCTTGTTGTTTATGATATGATGTTCTACATACCGATAGGGGCACACCGTGGTACAGAATTTAAGAGAAATTTTGCATTTGTAAATGATTATTAATAGCGTTTACTGTATAACAGAATGTTTTTTTTATTATTATTTAATTTGTACTTTACAATTTGTCCAGGTTGGACATTTGGTAAATGTAACATGCGATGCACATGTTGCAATACAAATATCACCAATTTTGTAACACTTCTTACTCGCGACATATGTTATAAACTATATATTATAAACGTTATAAACTATATTTTTATAATAAAGATAAAAAGAAGATATTGAAAAAAGTGTATCTTTTGTTTTATACAAGTTGTGTGGGGTCAAACAGGATTGGTGCTTGCAGTGTTTGCCAATTTGAACCAATGGCACATTCGGTTTTCTGTATTTTCAACTTTTTGTTTGTTCACAATTATATCAATGCAAAAAGTAGAAAATTTTGTGACGCATAACAAATAAAATTTCGAAAATCTACTAAAAAATTGGACGTTTTTGGTGCCACTTACAGCGTTGTCTACATGATACACTGTAATTAAAATATCAATTAGTTTTTACCTGATCGTTGTTGGATGGATTTACCATTTAACGTCGTTAAACGTGAAGGTAGCAACATCTCTTAAACTTTTCCCTTTTTGATGAAAGCAACATACATTTGCATATTGCAAACCATTTAACTTTCCTTCCAAACATTTTCCTGTATCCTGTAGCAGCCTGTAGAACGAGTGGAAAATCGTAGAATCTGCGGGGACCGAAGAGTTAACCAACTGTTGCAACCTGTTTGAAAAAAGACCTCACTGACCTCACTAAAGAAATAAAATACTCAAATTCGAAGATGGTATCCCGCTGGGGCTAGCCATCCACATATTATTTAGTAATTAAGTTAGAAAAATGTAGCAAATGTCCAGCTGCACAAATTGTAAAGTACAAATAAAAAATAAAAAATAACCTGTTTGAATTGCGTGTACCTAAAATGTGTCACATTGTTAACGTTACATACAATTTTTCTTATTTGTCCCTTTCATTTGGTTTTGGCCTGCAAATATTCCTGACGTCTTAAACCTTACGAATGTATTTTACTTTTCGCTTAAATTGCTATTTAAATAGCAAACTGTAATATGACGAGTACAAGTACTGGCGTTTCTTCATGACGAGTATACTCGTCGAAAGAGCAGCCCACTGGTTAACGAACAGATTCATAGCGAAAAGGAACGAGGGCCAATATCGCGGTTGAAAAATCACGCAAGAACCGAGGCCGGTGAACGCAGTGCAGGTTATAATACCAAGACGCAGCCGGTCACCTAATGCTAATGCAACTACCATTAGCAAGTAGTGAATCGAATGTAAAGTCGGACGTAAGGTGGGACCACACAGGTCGACGGTAGAGGGTTATACGGGGCCAGCAGATGCAGTGCCCCATAAACAGCGGGGCGGGACCACCCAACGCGCCTCTTCCTTCGTTTCGTTCCTTCGTCTGTTTCCTTAATAACCACGATAGCCGGCCGGTTGCAGCGCGAGAAACGCGTATATAGCTTAGCCGCGTGACAGTCCGCGAAAGTGAACGCGTAACGCGCGCGAACCCTCGCCAGGATCACCCGTATCTACGCCAATTATCGTAATTTAATGGAACAACGATAACAATTACCGGGAGGAGGGATCGTTTGGTGAACGAGAACGCGTAAATTAAGCCCTCGTGTAACGTACACTGCGCAGTCCAATGATCTCAAGTCAGTTTTTTTTTTCGAGCGGAGAGTCGATCGAGAGAAGACTGAAATCTTATCTACGAAATTCCACTTTGTAGCAATGTCTTTTCTTTTCTTTTTTGGGACAGTTAAATGGACGTAGGTTTGTGTGGCGAGAAGTTCGCTTCTTTGAAACTGTATCTCTGCGTGTAGTTTTATTACTGAAAATACAAGTTGGTAAAAACAAGTGTAACATTTTGTGCTAAAACTTGTGGATTGAGGAGGATAAAAGCATTTAACCATTTACCTTTGTCTTTGAAACGTCATTTTTTGTTTTTGAATTTTTGGTTAAGATATTTAGAATAAATATGTATTTCTAAAACTTATATTTTCAATGTCCACTAGCTTCTATTTCCAATATTTGCTCTTTTGTACTAACAGACTTTACTCACGCCATTTTTATTCACGTAAAACGAATCCGCGTGGAACAGATACTCCGCATAAATAGAGCCACGTCTATACTATCTAACGTCTATATAAGCTCAGAAAACTCTGACATTCTTTTCCCTATAACACTTCGTACAAAGCCGACGAATTGCACCAGTGTCGCATCGAGCTCGATTTTCTTATTGGGTTGGCACCACTTAGTTTCTAACCTAATAATTTCGATCGCGGTGTCGCTCGTTGCCGATGTTTACGCGCGAAACAGGGAAAGAAAGTGAGATTGCAAGGGTCGTAAAGTCACGCCTCGTACTTCTTTATGGGGTTCGCGTGTTACCGACCCATTTTGTTGAATTCTACCGGTCCTCGTCGGATTTCCTCGCTTTGCCTGCTTCCACGACGTTTGTTACGTTGCAGATCGTTGTTGGGATACGTACATAATGGATAATATACGAACGACCCGTGGCGAGGTTTATTCGATACTTTTGAATTCGCATAATCGCGAGTACCTTCGTTTCAATAATAAAGAACTCTCGTTAAATATGCTGAAACGTTTAAACAAGTTGTTGTTCTTCTTATAAATTTGAAGACACGAAGAGATCGCAGCAGAGAAATATAAAAAGTACATTTTGTTCTTACTGTGATGGAACGTCTAGAATTTAAAGTGTACTGGCCGATCAGTCACACATATAACCTAGTTAGACAAATTTACCAAATGTCCTGCTGGATAAACTGTAAAGCAGAAATTAAAATAAAAAAAAAAAACATTTAACCTTCCTCTTGTATGGACAATAAATTAAAAATATATAAAAAAATAATAAAAACTGTGTGGACATAAGGTGCAGCACTTTGGCCAACAACAGCAGAAAGCTACATATGGAAGATGAAATAACTGCAAGCTTCATGGTGTATTAAGAACGAAGAAATTCGAAATTAAACGGAAATTCGATACTAAAGTTCCAGCAGTTTTTTTTTACGGTGTTCTTTTTTTAATTATTTAATTTGTACCTCACAATTTGTCCAGCTGAACATTCGGTAAAATTCCAGCAATGTGACATAAAAAAAGGAACTAGATTGTCACTACAAATGTGTACGAATATATATATGCGCATTATCAGTCTGCAATGGCATCTGAATGGAGATGATTATTCACAAATCACCAGAAAATGTCTGCCAAATGTCTCGGTAGACAGTGGAGATGAAAGGAAGAAAGATTTTTGTCGATCGTTGGTCCACAACAGCCAAGCTCTTCTTCTAATTGTTTACAAGTAGAGTTAACTTTTATGCGAAATCTATCGGTATCTGTAATAATATGACAAGTCACGTTTTCATCTTTTTTTCTTTTTTTTTTTGCAGGAGTAATCAATTGCAGTAGATTGAATTGTTTTATACTTGTAAAATATATTTACAAAATTTAGATATTCTACGTAGACTTTGAACCTATTCGAGGAAATCAGCTTCCCGATACAACCGCCGAATGCTACTACGAATTAAATCAATGAACGATTGCCTCACTGATAAATTGGGATAAGTGTGCCGTTTGAAAATTCCACTCTTCTATCTTGTCTGATAAGCAACGTCGAATAAACTCGTATCTGTTGGATGGAAACGTTAAAAAATCCATATCGCTGCACGGTTAAATTAACAGAGTGGAGCTGTTATGCGACACAGCTACACAGACTACACAGGCACAAGGGGACATAAATGGCTGTCGAAGAAACGTACTTTACGATTCCTCGGTTCTTCAGATAAAACGAACGATTTTGTGTATTCAGTTGTACCGTGTCACGCATTAATTATGGACGTGACTAAAACCACGTGTGGGAACATTCGAAGTTGGCTACCTGTCTTCAACCCAACACGTGTGCGCTTTCTCAGAGGCCAGCTTTGTATAATGCTGCGTCAGATTGACTCTCGAGAAGAGATAATGACAGTCAGAAGCTACTTTAACGGAGTAACGATGCTTGTTCGTCGGCCTTCTACCTATCGAATGCGGTGACAGCGTCGAGTACGATTTACATCGGAACGCATGGCCGCCGTTCGGTGCTCTTTAATATCGTAAAATGGAATTGGAAATATCGAACATGTCGACGCAAAACGAGATGAGCAATAAGTTGGCAACATAGCGGTGAAGCTAGAAAAATTTACCGAATGTTCACATGTACAAATCCGAATGAAAAGTACAAATTAAATAATAATAATAAAAAAAAAGAAACAGCGGTGATCCTTCATCTCACGGCGCGCATAAATTAATTACTAAAATTCTGCGTCGAAAATTAAATTGTATGTTTATATTTATCATACACGAATCTGTCTATAGTTTCCTTTATTCCTACTTTAGCGGACCAGGGTTGCCAAATTTCACAACAATTTCATGTTCGTTTTAGATAATTAACGTTGGAACTTATTGTATGTCCATATATGGACAGTTATGTCTTTGTTGTATTTTTAATACAATATACCAGCTAATGTATCTTGGAAGATGAAAAACATACAGTAATTTTCCAACAATCATTATGCTCCCTAACTTTTGTCACTAAGTGTATGTAGCTGTACTGTTTTCCGCTGTAATACTAACTCCAATTCGATATTCCGCAATATGAAATATCTTTCTCGTAATAATAAAGAATGTAAGAAATGATCAAGTAATAAAAAATCAAAGATTTACTCTTCCATCATTGAGAATTATTATTTCCACGAAACGTATCGATGAAACGTTCGCCTAGATTCTACTCTGTTTCAAATTTTTGTTAAAATATTACAGCAAGAACATAATTATTGTTTCAGTTCCGCCTTTGATATATGACCGTTTTCTCGGAATTCTAGCGCGAAAAATTTTTTTGCGACCTTTCAGACCGAGACTGCTTGTCCTTTTTCAGACTTCTTTTTTCAACCAGCTAGGTTCTATTAATGACCAGCGCGGTCTTCTCGTACAACTTGTTTTTCGACTCTCCTCGTTACGAAAATTAAATTTTATCCTATTAATATTCGTTACACGTCAGCGAAATTTTAATACCAATTCCACGATTATTTTACTGGAAGGAATGCTTAATTCGAATAGATAAAATTACACAAGTCAAGTCATCCGTTATTGTCGTATCCTACAGGCCAAAAATATTTTTCGTTTGAAAATTTAATGAAAAATTCCACGTTCATTGTTATTTCTTTCGTTCATCTAACTTCATGTAAATTCTTACATTAATCTGATTAATCAATTTCTCAATTTGTGTTAATGCAAGAGTCTACACAAAGTTAGATGAACGACAAAAATAACGATGAATGTACATTTTTACGTGCAATGTTTGACCGGGTCTTTTAAGGTTAGTTCTCGTATCCTAACCTGTCGATCTTTATCCCACACAACGCCACTCTCATCCTTTAAAAAGCTACGAGCGAAACGTTTGATTCATCATCGGGTTTGATCGCTAACGGAATCGACGTATCTTCTTCGGGGCAGTTGCTCGACGAGACTTTATCTTTTTAGGCTTATGGATTAGACGCGTTCACGAAACATGATTTATGCTGGCTTAATAGTTTCACGGCGGTTCCCGGCATTCGGCCAGCCCATAATCCTTTTTATTACCTCAAAGACGTTTCACGGTGACGGGTCTATCTATGTGGAATTCAGGTATCGTGCATCTAAAAAAGCCAAAGCCGGCAATAAAATGTCCCGAAGAGTTCATAAAAGTCGGCGCTTTCACTGAAAACGCGTTCTCCTGTCCATTCGACAGCCACCGCGGGGCCATTAACTTTAACCTACACGCGATCCACCATTGACTGTGTCGTGAACGCAATTTCCAGTGTGTACACGACACCCCTTTTTCTTCTTCTTCTTCTCTTCTACTTTTTTTTCTTCTTTCCTTTTTCTCTTTAAGTTCTTTGTTTCTAGTCACGCGCCTGTTATACACTCGTTCCTTTTTGTCTTCTCCCCCCTCCTCCCGCACACCCCGCTTCACTAATTTTTTTTCCTCTTCCCTTCAGCTTCTCAACTTTTTTTTTCTTTGCTCCCTTTGGAAATCTCGAATTTCTAGGAAAGCAGCAAAGGATTGTGAGTCCTAGGGAGATCCGACCACCCACGTGGAGACGGGGCTTTACACTTTACTGCCTGCTGGAGTGTCCGGATACGGGATATTTTTGGTAACTTTAAACCACAAAATGTAGCACAAGATTATGCAGCGTTCTCATTTTCCTTTTTCTCTCACTTGCGGGAGAAAGAGAAAGAGAGAAAGAGAGAAAGAGACACAGGGTAAACAGTAGCGCAAGGAAGTTGTTTCGACTTACATGTCTTGATATTGGAGGTCTATGGAGGAAAGAACGTTTTGGATAAGATAATTTTGTTCATAATTTGCGCGTGTTCCTTTGGATTGTACGAAATATAGAAATATGCAAATACGCAGTGGAGAAAATAAAAATAATCTTCTTTCTTATATATAATCTTTCTTTGAATTATAGAAGTATGTGAATGTGTAATGAGGAAAATAGAGATCTTTTTGTATAATTTATGAAGCACAGAAATGTGTAAACGTGTAATGGAGAATGCAGAGATCGTTCTTTTAATAATTTATGAATATTGCGTTGGCCTATGTAGAATATACAAATATGTAAATATGTAACGAGGAGATCATTATTTTCCCCATAATTTATGAATATTATTTTGGATTATGCGAAATACAGAGAAATATGCGTGTAAATATGTAATACAGAAAATATGAATATTCTTTTTTTACAATTTGTGACAGGCGTGCAATTGGTCGTAAATTGTAGTTCGGTCACGTCGTTTCTATCTGATTATAATCGACAGCTTAAATATCGCGCGAACCAACGTCTATATCACAGCAAATAATTCGTCGAACGATGTAATGCAACTGCAATTTCTTGCATGACGTTTAACTCCATAGGTCGCGACTGAATTTTAATAGTCGATTGTTTCATGCAAAAAGACGTTACGTGTCAAGGATCACGATGAGTAATCGATTTCGAAGGATAATCGAGGATTCGTCCGGCACTCGCGTCTTTCTCGGCGCTCCAGTTATTAGATCTGATTCCACTTTTAGCTGAACGCGAATTCAGGCCTGTCTCTATTCGAAGTTGATAGATTAGTCTCAGGCTCATTAATCACCGTTTAATTAGTCTCGAATTAATTATTGTGTTCGAGCGAGACGCAACAGATCATTTTCGCTGATAGTATGCAAATTAGATGAATCCTAAATGTTGGCTCGTGCACAAATAGTTTTTCAGTAATTCTGTGATTGAAATTACTTGTAATACAGTTTTTGTGACAGAGAATTACACACGAATTTAATTTCTTGTTCTTTTGATATTTAAGGAATTTCAGTCAAACAATCTTCTGTTCTGGATATTAAACATTTAAGATGACAGGTATCTAATTTTCTTATAATCAACAAATTTCAGTTGAATATGTTTCAAGGTTTGAAGCAGTTTTTTTTTACAGATTCTGGAACCATTTTCTCACTTGAAACATTTAAGGTGGACAATTTTCCAGTATTAAACTTATACTTTAAAAAGTATGTTTCAAACTGAGATGAATAATTTTCAAACTTTAAACATGTAGCTCTCTCCAGTGAATCTAGGCGAAGGTATCTTTTTATTGAAAAATTGGAACTGAAATATTTTCAAGTTTTAAACGGAGCCTGTAATAAATAATTTAGACGTTAAAATATTTTTTAAACAAGAAAATCCAGAGGAAATAATTTTCAAGTTACGTATACGTCTTTCTGTTAGATTAGAAAATCAACACTTTGATGTATTTTTCAGATAACTTTAATTGTTTGTAATTACAATTATAGAAAGGTCCTTGATGATTTCTCTTCTAAGGAATGTGCAGATTTGTAAAATACGTAACTCATTCTTTTAAAATGTTTTTATCATATAATCCATACCGATCAGTGGATGTTCTGTAAGCATTTATAGCAAATCATTGCAGTGCATCATTACGTGTATCAAGAAGGTTTAATATAAACAAGAATGAAGCGAAGATAATCGATGCCGTTGAATTACGAGGCTAATTTAGTCCACAGCTTTTTCTTTGAATTGGTTCTGAAGGTAACGTTGTCTGTAAGCTCCTGATGGGTCGTACTTAGCCTCCAGAAGACTCCATTCTTCCTCTCTATTGTCGATCAGATATTGCGAAAGCTTGTCCGCTATTTCTTTCTGCTTTTCGCTGCACGCTGAGCAGCCGTGAGCCAATGCATCGGGCAAGTTTTCTGTAATTTTAATTATAAATTGCTAATTCAGCTAAATGTCAATTTAAGGGCCAACGTTGCGTTAACGTGATATTTCATTCGCGATTTCGGTAAAAACCATGGAAAAGGAGCTTTAATACAGCGATTCAGTTGATCTTTTTGAACGTGTTTTAAAGTGAAGAACTCGAAAGAGGCTCGAAAGTTATGACAAAAAGAACTTGTACTTCTTACACTGCATCGAGTCGAGTATAGGTGTTTAACCAGTTAGCTGTTCTTCACAAGTATACTCGCCATGAAGATATGAAAATGGCAATATTTTTTGTTATGAGGAGTATACTCGTCATACGTAAAAGAAGATGAAACAGTCATAGCTTAATTCTACATTATAACAGCCACACTCTGTGTCTGATAAGTATGTAGACAATAGTACAATACATAAGTACATAACATAATACAAATTAGAGCAATGGTGTGATAGAATGTTTAAATGCCAAATTATTGGATATAGTTTCATTATGGACTTCATCGTTAATATTATATAACTGATTGGATGATGCTTATATAATCAATCAATTGCTCTCTAGTTATTCGTTACATCACTAAAATTATCTTCTAATGCTTAGACATGATGTACCTTGAACGTATTTCTGTTACGATGACAAAATTTCATAGTAATATGAAGATTATTCCTCTCGTATTGTTTTTGCCAATAGAAAGATGACAAAAGACAGAAGGCTACCGCGTGAATGAATTTTGAGTTTAGAAATACTTGCAATTTCTTTCTTTTGCAAACGAAAGTCCTAATTTCAAGAAAATTCACTCTAACGAGATCGGATCTTGTCGTAAAAGTGTTCCTGGCACAAAAGGCTAACACGCAGCTTCCTCAAAAGAAGACAAAAGGCAGAGATAACAAACTTCCTTGCAATCAAGAATCTCAGCTGCAATGATGCGAGCAGAAATAAATTCTATACACGAGTAATTGTAACACGCGTAGATCCTTTTTCTTAGATGGCAAAGGACGCGTAACCGATTTAATGCGCGGCCTTGTACCTCAGGAATAGTAACGACGCTCATAAAATTGCGGTCGACCGTGAAACGACAACGTTCTGAACATCACTGGAATATGCATACGAGCGCACGGACATATCGTAATTGACTCGTCCGGCATTTCTCTGAGCGAAGGTGCCTTGTAACGACCTTTACGATGATGCTCTAAACGACACCGCCATAGTTTTTCTTCTTCCTCCTGGCGCTCAACCGTAACCTCTTGTTCGCGTTGTTTGTGTTTCTTTGTTTTGACTCGTTGGATGTTCGGTGGTTACGCCAGGCTATGACACATGATAAGTAGTCTTTAATTGGAGTCATTGGATGATTGTGTTAAACATGTGGAGGGTAAGGGGAAGAAACATGGAATGCCACTAAGTAATGACTTTATTATATTTAGATAATAGCGTTTTAATATGTTAGTGCATTACTGAGGGACCAAGGTCCATTGAGTTTAACTGTATTGTTCATAGCAGGGACTCTAATATTACATGAGAAGGCCAGTCAGATCATTTTGATCCATTACTGAATTAGCAAAAATTATTGCTTTCATTTGATGCGTATTTTTTCTTATAAATGTCTTTTTATAATTTAAAGTAATGGTGAATTAATAGCATATTCTGTGGCACTGAAACTCTAATTGGGATGAGAAAGAAGATTATTAGAGAAAGATGTGATTGTTTTATATTATCCTAATTTCTTCCTTCAAATTGAATATTAATACTGAAACGAAATACATAATGTCTACTTGTATTGTTATCGAAATAAATAATATTCTATCATCTTATCAGTATCTAGAAAAACGTTCAAGTAGCCATGAAGCTAAGCGTAATCAGTGCAGACATACAACAAGGAGAGAAGCTAAATGAAAATTTGACGATTTGGAAAGTTGAATGAAAAAGTTGAAAATTTACATAGTATAACCAGAAAGCTATGAAGGAAAAGATAGAAAAGGAAGTTAAATAGTAAGTAGGAAAATACATTGTACTGTAGCATATTGGTACCAAAGTTAAATCATGCACATATAAATTATATTAAAACTAAGATAAAAGAATTAAACTATATGTATATCTAATAATAATAGGCTGTAAAGATAGAATAATTATTCCTAGGATTAGGAAGCATGTACATGTAACAAGTAAATCACTACGCTAAGCCAAAGAACCTCTTTGTGATAGATGTACAGTCTGACTAAATAAAGTATTCATACATTATTATATTAATGTTTACAAGCGCTGAAAATAGGAAGAATGGAGACATTTCTTGTGCTATTCCATGAAGAATATTAGCCATTCCCTGTTTTTACTCCAAAGTTCCATTATTCAACAGTTTTATAGCGTCAAAGTGTCACTAATAGAATGTAGTATAATATAATATAAAAATAATACAATAAAATGTATTTCATTTTTTAAATAAATACAAACCACCCCTATACATATATAAGTAATAAATTATCTAAATAGAACAACACATTATAATCGATTTATCACGCAAAACGACAATCATTCTCTCTCTCTTTATATATTTTACATAGGAAAAACTCACTTTTAAGTTCAGCCGCGTCCGGGGTGCAAGTACCACGATCGAGTAAACAATTCACGTATCCTTTCAGAAGTCTCTCGTTGTTCAGTACGAGGTTGATGTCGATGTCGTCGTACTTCGTCGTATATTTGTCTTCGGAATATACTTCACCGAGCAGGAAGCAGATAGCAGCCACGACAGCAATCAGGACAGTCTTCATCTTCGTTGAGTGGAGATTCACCGTTGCTGGCTTTTTCGATTACTGAACGTCCAGCTCGTTAGCGTGGAGATCTTATATGTCTCGTGCATGGCTCGTTAGTAGCACGAAATCGCGGCCAATTACTTATCATACCTAAAGGAAATTGTACCTACCGCGTAATTCCTTCGGAAAAATGCGCACGGAAGGATCATTTTCTTGCGCGCCACGATGTTCGACGAACCGAGCAATTCTTGTTAACGTGGATGAAATTCGATTTTAGCTTGCAACAGGTGACCGGTACCTCAATTGTTCCTCTTGTGCGTTGTCCATATGAAAATGTTGAAATACCGGAGATTCCTACAAATTTTGAAAATAGTATGGTAAAACGAAGAAATGGTAGAATAGTAGAATAATAGAGTGATAACATAGAGACACAATAAAATTATAAAACAATAGAATTATAAGATGAGAAAATAGTAAAATAGGAAAATTCTAAAGCAAAGACCATAGGCTGGAGACATGACGAGTAATTGTACAATTCCATAATCAACTCCATGTTATTAAAATTGCCCTCTTATTTGCTTGCAAAATTAAATGCGTATTTTTACACCCTATTGAACATTAAAAAATTGTTCATAAAATTTCGTAGACCTGTCACCTGCACTCAGGAAACTTATATTTCCAAATCTAACAAGCTATTCCTTTTCCAGGAACCTTAACCTTAGTTTGTCGCGTTCCCCTCGAGTGCTCTTCAAATGATAAAGTAATAAAATAGCAGAGTAATGAAATAAACTGATGAAGCAATAAAACAGTAAAACGGTGAAATAATAAAATTATCCTTCTTACATAAGTTAAAATGCTACAAAGAAGATGAGTAGAACTCGAGTTTTCTTCAATTACGAAATCATGGATACAACGTTTTAACTAATAAGAACAGTATACGTATTATGTGCTTTGTTTTTTGTACAGTACTGACAATTATAGCAATCATCGTTAAATTCTCTTTATAACAACATACAGCATCTTGCCTCTTGTGTATGTGAACGGAATTTAACCAATTTGCGAGACCTCATGTCGTATTCAAGTAGATTCGTCGCACAATCGCAATCTTTCCTTGAATTATGTGAAACAGACGTAAATCGCTCCGCGTCTGCAACTCATTATACTTATGTTAACGTTACCTTGATACATCGTTGGCTTCGTAGAAATTTAATGGAGATGCGAGATTCCTCGGATAATACCATTGTATTATAAAACTAGGAATGATCCTACTTTGTGCTCTTGAATGTTTTGTATTCCGTTCGAGCATCACAGTCCTCATAAATCCAACATAGTAAATGCACGTTTTAAGTTCTCGTTTCTTCCTCATGAAATCTGAGACTTCTTGTCGAGTTTGGTACGTGAGATTTATACGTAGAGATGGCCTTACCATCTCTGATGATATCATAGTTTCCCGAAAAATGTTTCTAGCCACTACTACCTACAATCTTGATTAGTATCATTGGTACCTCGAGGCGTAATATTGATCCTATCATATGTATTTTCTTCAAAAGAATACGTAATCTCTAATCGTATGTTAAACATTGGAATAAAATCAATCGATTTCGCATAAATTTAAGTTTCCTTGTTTTAAATTCTACTGGTTTAATCACAAATCACAAATACAAATTGTAACAGCTGATGCTCATTTAAATGGCTACCAAAAGACGTAAATCAGGGATTATTGTCTTCATATTCAATAACTAGTATCCTAGTACACAAATAAAGAATGGTTATAATTACAGTACCACCATCCATATAATATAATCCAATAATTAAGCTTATTAATTAATGTCTTCAGTTATAAATCTTCAACAAGTCTTTAATTCTTTAAAGACTAACGTTGCATTAACTCAACATTCCATTTGCAATTTTTGTTGCTGAGCTTACATCATTGTATTTCAACATTGTGATTATAAAAGCGAGTCTCAAGGATTTTTTCAAACATGTCGAGCGAGTTACCGTGTTCATCAATAATGTTGCGTTTAGACAACTTGTACGAATTATTCCATTGCTTGGTCGACAGCGAGTTAACTGAACTAAAAGTCACTGCGTTGGGTGTCGTACTCTTCCGTTTCGGTATCGGAAAATTCAGTGCAAGCATAGCAAATCTTTCCTACGTCTCTCCAGCATTCAGCGCAATGCAAAAAGGGGCAGCCTGGAGTGGTGCATGCTCGGTACTTTGGCCCTTTTCTAGGCTCCGGATCGCCGCAGATTAAACACCTTTCCCTGGCACAGGCGAAGTACTTGAGCCATCCAAAACGATCCGGCCATTTAAGTCTCACGGCCAACCAGAAATTCACCTCGTTCTCCAGATGACGCGTTCTCACCATATTCTTCACTTTAGCCTTCATGAATTTGGTGTACGAGAGCCTGCGCCGTAAACTCTCGTTATAGAGGTACAATACTCGTCTCTTTTCTCTTCTTCGATAAAAGAACGAGCAAATGCCACGACGTAATCTCTCGGTGTAAATGGACGCGAAGATCAGGAGGAAAACTGCGATGAAGGTACCGTAGATCTTGACGATTACATAAGCGGGTAGTTTCGTGGGTCGAGGAAGGCACGCGCTGTTCGAAACCACGGTTTTGATTCGTTTCTTCACGTTGAAACCGCGAATCGCATTTCTGATCAATGATGCGATCACCCCCGTTCCGCGAATTTCCAAACTTAGGTCATGGTGGCCTGCCTGAAAAAACACATTATTTTAGAACGATGCGAACTGTGGATTCTTTTGCAAAATATATATATATCAGATACATATGTATATATATTATCATTATTATATATTATAATTATATACACAGGGTGAGTCTCCTAACTCGCAAATTATTCGTTGTAGGAAGAGATGTTTGAAGCAAAAGTTGCATAGTATCTAGAGGCACATGGTGCTATAATTTGTTTTTATTACCTTGCTTTTTTAACGATATACTAGGGTCACGTTCAGTTTTTTAAATGGAATGTCTAATATTTTAGATAGCCTAAATACCATGCAACTTTCGTTTGAAACATTTTTTCGTACAAAGAATAACTTACGAGTTATTTCAAGTCGTCATGTTAGGAGACTCACCCTGTATATAAAATATGTAAGTAATTGCACAATATCTGTGATTCTTAGGGTTTCAATCGTGCAATTAAGTCGAAAGTCAAATAACTTTCACTGTAATTAATACATTGCATTGTGTTGCGACGTTTCATCAACATTCTGGTTCATTTCTCGAGGGCAGGCCTGGAAATGCCATTTTCACGTACTACTTATTGTGCAACTGTGACACGAAGCTGTTCAGGTCTGCCCCGAAGAAGCATGAGAAACTTGGGAGTTTCAGGAAACGTTGGACCAAAGCGCAACGGATTATTGGAAACACGATTGAAACGCAAAGAACCATAAACACGTCAACGTCATTCGTACATAATTTTCTAAAATAGTCTTAACACATTACTCACTCGCAGTAAATCGAGCGGATACATACGACAGACCGTCGGTTCAAAATTCCAGATATTATCGATTTCGGAGTCGACATACTCTCATCGCCATCATCGCTGTCTACTTTGAAAAAGTAGATAGATAACGCGCTATTATTATTGACAGCACACGTGCGAATCTGTCTAATAATCTTTCTACTTCTGCCGCTTTTAATAGATTTGGGAAAAACCGATCGGTGGCCTGCCGGTTGATAACCGAAGTAACAAAACGCCGATTTATAGGCAACCGGTCGGCAAACGCTGATGCTATAAAGCCTATTAGTAGGCTGCCGATAAGCAACGTGTTAAGACTTCCGAGTGGCGCATGTATCATCTATCATTTCAACTCCTTAATCGTGAACCACTGATACTTCAAATGATCCACCCTATTTATATCCTACTTATACAAATGAATTCTACCTGAGTGTACTCCATATAAGCGTGCCTCCTGATTAAATCCAACACTTCATAAAATAACCAATCCAAAATAACGAAAACGCTGGCCGTGATGAGCTCAAGAAGCAATTTAATTGTCTGTCCAGTCAAATGAGACCTTTCGGTTTTGCTCGGTTTCACACTGTAAGGATCAACAAACTTTCTCCTCTCGATTTTCTTGAACGGCAACAGAGTCATACTACCGCGTGCTCTTCTTCTTGCGTCTATCTTACGGAAATAGGGCGACACATATATATTGTCAAACTCAATGTCATTCAAATATTCGTCGTGGTATCTCTGAGCGTCGAGAATGATTTTCAGAAACACGAAGGACAAGCATCTTTTTACGATGGTCATCACGGACTGGAACAATCTTCTTCGCACTGTGAATTCGTGTATTACCGCTCTAGCAGCATACGCCGAATCTTGAAGATCCAAAATCACTGGAGGCTTCCTCACTTTGTATTGCAGCTTCGCGTCCTTTAAGCTTCGGCTGAATTCGTCCCGAGCACCTTCAAAGAAAGATCGTGCGGATGAACTTTAACGCAGGAAATCGCGATTTACAAACAGTGCCTGATGTGCGAGCCTCTCAGAAGCCAAACTGGTCAACTCCACTTTTGGTTAATTGGTTATTTTAATTACATAAATTAATATTTATTAATATTTACATCTCGGGAAGCAAATGATTCACATTTATGAGCTCATTCGTCGCGAGAAGATGACATAAATTATAATAAATTCTAAGATAATTTTAAAAGACATGGTTCTACGTCTTCCAAGTGGCTCGCGCGCGACTAATAAGAGAAAAAGACGAATCTTTTCTAACAAAATAGATCGCATCAGGCTTGGATACGTTAACCGGTTAATATATTTGTAAAGTGATTATTTTAAAATAATATTGAACTTCCGTTCAATATTTAATAGTAGAAATAAATTGGTAAAGAATTGTCTTTCGTTCTTTTTCATTTAATTTTTCGGAAGAATCAATAATTTTATAATAATACTTTTCAAAGCGATGTATCCTTCGCCGATGCCACTATCAACCTTTCCTTCAGGATCACAGATACTAGAACCACCCAATGCTTGAACCAGATTACAGACGAAAGTCAGTTTCATCGGCCAACACAGCAGCCAAGCAACAAATACGCTCACTGCTTCGTAACACTTGTCGTAAGCATTACCGAACATGTCCCTTTAAGATTATTTGTACACATTTGACAATATTAATTTAAATTTCTAACTCGCGAGAAACCTATAAAAAAAAATGTATTGTAATTTCCATGAAATAATTGAAAAGCGTTACTTCAAATAAGATGAGGGTAAGGTAGAGAGAACATAATTTGATGGTATAAATAATAAATAATAGAAATAAAATAAATATTTGGTCAATTTTATAATTAGCGAAAGTTACCAAATATTTTGATTGGAATACTCGTACAATATTAAAATTAAATGGTATTATAAATTGCAAGATATGCAACAGGTTTTTCAAACATACCTACATCTTCCTGCACCTCGACTAAGTTGCTCCTCGCATCGAGCTTCGATTTTTTTCTTATATTTAGCTTCAAATATTTCTGCATCTGATTTGGCTTCTTCAATTTTTTTCTCGTGCTTCTCTTCGATTTCCTTGCTTCTTTTTGTATCACCTTGCAACTCGTCCAAATAATCGTTTTCCTCCTTTAATCGCAACATTTCTTCCTCTCCCTCCACTTCTTCGACAATCGGGCTCATTAAGTCCCTCACCGAAGAAAGCGTGTCTTTTATCTCATTTGCATCCGCTTTCATAGCAAGGATCGCCTTTTAATAAATATAACGATTAAAAAAAAGAGGAATTTTCGCAACTGGCGCCGATGTAGCAAAAAAATCACGCAGACATACGTATCTCTACCTGGATCATATTGGATCTTCCTGTGCTTTCGGAAAATTTTATCCCAAATTGTGTAACCTAACAAACATTGAGATCGTAACAAGCATCGAAATTATTTCGACATTGATATGAATTCGCTCAAAATATGAATTTTAATTAAAGTATAACGAGCAGTGTTATTTGAGCTTCCTAATTTGCAGAAAACACAGGAATGACGACGTTGAATATTTTATACTATTTAGTTGATACTGTATATTTTTTGATCCTTTCCAATAAGGATCGACGTTTCACGTAGACATTGTAAGAATTAATTTACACTTATTTACTCGTTGTTAACAGAATAGTAGATGTACCTGTTGAAACGGTTTGAACATTAAATCAAATCTTGTCTTTGTAAGGTTGTACGTCAATTGTGTAGTGCAGCCAAACGTTCTTACCACCTCCTTAGCGTTATATACTAAATTAAACAGTGGTCCGGCAATGATATATCCAAAAATCAGTGCTCTCAACATACTTCGACCTGCTCGGCCAAAAAACGCTGGTATCGTCAAGATGGAAATACACCTCACCTATTGTGTTAGAAATAAATAGCAAATATTAAATGAATGATAAATAAATTCTTACATATATGTATCCAATTTCATATTTCAATATTTCCAATAAGATATTTAGCGTTTTTATTAAGATATGAGATATATCGTCCAAAAATTCGAAGAAAAACAATAGGAATTTTCGCTACTACAAAACATAGTAACATCATCTCGTTATTCGCAAAGCATCTCGCCTGTGATGTGTTAACAATGCTAAATATACTTAAACATTGGTCACTTATTACTGTAAATGTTACAAATATTCAGAAACTGAATAACAGGTATGCGAGATCTTATTCAGGTAATCTAACCCTTAACGCACCGACTTTTAATTGTGAATTTTGACCGGCAACTTCAACTTATTTTTATCATACTTCGACTTGCAAATTTTTAAGTGTCAAATTTTAAAGAGTAGAGCGCCGCATATCGGTGGTGCTTGAGAAACACACTTGGACCGTTAAGTGCTAATAATAATATCTGATCCGAAGCAAATGGAAGAATTGTAAATAAATCATGAAAAACGTGCGTGGAATTATAAATAATGGACTGCTTGATTTAAAATTTAAAATATACGGTACGAGAAATATTTATGTATACGAAGAATGTGACAAAAAACAAATATAGAATCC
The DNA here is from genome assembly GCA_014737525.1 of Bombus difficillimus. Classification (NCBI taxonomy): domain Eukaryota; kingdom Metazoa; phylum Arthropoda; class Insecta; order Hymenoptera; family Apidae; genus Bombus; species Bombus difficillimus. The sequence goes on from JACXIT010000158.1 coordinate 376,675, forward strand.
ATTAAATACGTCAAAGAATGATTTCAGCGTTATATCATGACGAGCTGTTTGTTCATGCGAATCAGGCTTAATTACAACAGTTGTAATCAGTTAACGGATTGTGATCAATTGCAGTTACACGCAGCAGATATAATCGCAATTACTTAACAGATAGTGTTATTAATGAAGTTTCCAATGACTAAACGAGCTTCGACACGTGCCGTTAAAAACTAGTTACGAAGTAATCTTCCAGAGACGTATCATGAAATATATCACAGTGACTGTTAATTTTTCTTTTCTAACCTTGAGTACACGGGAAATTGTAGTGTGTAAAGTCATTAATTAAATAATAAATCATGTGTTTATTTTCGGTGGAACTGCGCTTAAATTTTAATTGCGTTACACTTGCTTTACGAAAGTATCAACAAAGGTGGTGTGTTTCTACTACGAATAATCGGTAGGAAAATTGTTTTTAGAGATAAAATATTTCGAAGGAGTTGGTTATCACCTGAATCGACAAGGCGCATCCAATTGACAGCATCGTAATCAAAATACCACCAAGGCACACGCTGGTATACGCGTCGAACTGCAGGTCAACGATAATGCATTCGTATAGAAGAGCAGCCATAAAAAATCCGAGCAAGAAACCGATAAAGGCACGCGACTTCTTATGAGTGCCTATCGGATCAAAACAAATACGGAACAAGATTGGAAACTTGGCCTGGTAAAGCTTGAGGAAATCTTTCTTGAATTTCTCCATTCGAAGACCGAGATTGGTCACATTCTCCATTCCGGGCATTTTTAGTATCTTGTACGCAAGAGTTTATCTGGTAATTGCGTGTAATCAATTTATGCAATTCATTCGAGTCAAAGTATCGTCGTTTTGTTGGTTAAAGAAGAAATCCTTGACACGTATTTCTGAATCCTTATACTAGAATCTCCTTCTTGGAAGCACCTCGTATTGTATTAGTTAGATCTGTCGATCACGAAGTTATAGGGACTTTCGTCAAGGAACGCCTTGACAGATATCGAAAATTTACGTGTTGCAACAGTCGTTATGCAAGAGGAGAATTTCTGTTTGACGATGCGATAACTCGATACCCCTCAAGCTGCCGCTTTCTAATTAACAAACGAATTAATACTAACGACTTTTACTTTTTCATGGCTCGTATTTATTGCCTGTATTTTACCAACATTCTAACACTTTTTAACAATAGATCGGTAAATTAGTGGATCGTATCATCCACGTAAAGGGTATACGCGACATTTGAAGAAATGAGAATTTACGTCTCACGGGTTCTGAAATACCGACTTCGAAAAAGACCGAACTTGTTTCTTACGCCATCTGCGATTTGCTAAGGGGAACATAGGAATTATCTACATGTCGAGTCATTTTTCTTCAACCTCGATTTAGTCTTAATCGAAACGATAAAAACCAGTAGCTATGAGAAGATCTTCGTTTGTTACACGCGTAAACGCAGACGATCTAATGAATTGTTAAATAATTCATAAAAGAAAATTACAACGTTGATTATGCTTGAAATTAAGATTAAACTTTATTGTGTAGATTATTAAGAGATTGCGAGCAACACAATTACAATGCGAATACCTGTGAAAAAGTTGCTCATTCTAACACAGAATTAAATGTAGAATTTAATATATAGCATTATATTAACTTTCGAAATGTTTCAGTATACTTCAACGTAAGCGTAAAACAACTACAAGGTAGAATCCATGATTATGAAGCTATCTAACAAGTGTTCCAACTATACATGATACAATCGCGATCACAGCCAATCAGCTCATAATATTATTTATAATACAATTCATAATTCTATCATATACAATGATACAGTTAGCAATTGTATACGAAATAATACTAAGTGTCCAGGTCTCACCACGTGGAGGTTGCTGCGAGTGGAGACCCACCCTATCCACGATCCCATCCACCCTCCTTTTACGCAATATTTTGAATAGAAAAAATCACAACAAATTCTACTTTTCGTGTGCGTTTGCGAAACGTTCGACCCTTCGGTCGCTGCGCAAATAACAAACCAAAAGGAACTTTAAGGAAACCGACGCGAGAAGCTAAACCGACTTCAACAGCTAAAAGTAAAAGACAAATTAAATCTTAAACTAAATTATATTTCTTTAAGAGGCAGTATATTCTTTTTACATCTTTGTTTTCAAAGAAATGTAGAATATTTGACACTTAAAAGTATTTTAAAAAAAGTAAAATGCGCATCATGAAGAATTATACTAATTATCTTCATCATTCACATAACACTCATAATTACGTATGCACTTAATACAAATCTAATTACAAGCATTGAAAGCATTGAAAGCATTGAAAGCATTGAAAGCATTGGAAGCATTGAAAGCATTGGAAGCATTGAAAACATTGAAAGCAGCTTAAAATTATTTTACCTACGAATTTTAAACCCCCCCTCTATGTTCTACCTAATGCAAAGCTCTCATGAGCTAACATATATTTAACTAACATATATTTAAACATAATAAAGGAACAGGGAGAATGAGTATTTTATAAAATGATATCTTCAGTGTTGTGCGTCGTGAAATTCTCCTTTATATATATCTATAAATACTTTGTATCTTCCTAGTAGTCTTGTAGAAATTTCTGAAACAAACTTGAATTTAAATTAGCGTAAACAAAATAAAACATTCTTTTATAGATCCTATCTATCAGAGACGTGAACGAAATCTTTATAGATTCTAACTATCACTAGTCTTGGTACCTTTTTAAATCCTACTTGTGAGAAAGTTGAAGGTTTCTCTATTGACCCTATTGGTCAGGATTCTGAAGGTTCTTTTATAAGTTCTGGCCAGAAAATTTTAAAGATCTATCTATGGGGGTCTGATATAAAAAAAGATCTCTTTATACAAAGATCTAAATATCATAAAGGGATGGAATGGGAAATTGTATTTTCCATTGTATAGGGCAAGCGTGGGACGTAAGCGTCCTTCCGTCGATTTTATACTAGATCCTGAAACAAAATTAAACCATACAAAAATTAGTACAATTCTATAAATATATATAGTTAGATACCAATAGAAGGGACTCAAATATTATTTCTTCATACATGTTTCTTCCCTTTAAATCATTTTTTTTAATCCATACTATTCCACTTTCCAGTCTTTCGTTCATAGGTATTTGAGAGGTCGTTAACATTCCATATGCATAATTTATACTTTCTACAAATTAATCAGTCTGGAACATACTCATTTATTGAATTAGTACATTAAAAAAAGCACCTGGAAGGAAGACATATTAGACAGAAGAAAATATCAAATTATCAAGACACGAGTTTCAATCTAAGAATTTGAATTGAAAAATTTGAATCTAAATTTAACTTGGGTTTTAAATTGAATTGAAGTACTAAGATGAAGAAAGAACCGATAACAGTCACATGGTTTATTTCTTAACGATCCAATGCCACTTAATTTGATAACGAGTTTCTAACAACTTCATTTATCAAACTGATTCATAACCAATTCATATTTATTATTTAAGATAAATACTATGATATTATGTTCAAAAATATCTTTTTTTCCTTTCTGACTACATTCTTTTACTTTTCCTTATATGCAATATGAAATTATTTAATGGAACTCCATCCCATCCAAAAAATATTCATTATTTAAAAAACAACAACATATCTTGGCAGTATTTTCATCATAAACAGAAAAAGAAATGACTCTACAAGCCAGAAGAGCCATCAAAGTATCCATTCGATGTAACCGAACAGCCGTAAATGGAATATCCATTTTATTTCGCAACTCTAATTTACTATACGTAGCTATAAAACAGAAATATCTTAATGTAAATCACGACGAGTGCTTTATTATTTTTGCAACGTTAATTAATTTACTATTGACAAAAAAAAAAAAAAAAAATTCCCGTGTAAATTATTTACGCAACATTAATAATTATTACTGTATGCGCTCAGATTTACATGTTCGCAACACTAATAACGAGTCCGGTGTAGCCATATGGTAGGCTACTGATGAAACTGCATCTGATGATCCAGAAGCAGAAACGTGGTTCCACAGTCCAGTGGAAGAAGATTGGGCATGATATAGTCGCAACACTACTTTGAAAAACGCGGTCATTCATCAACGCAACTCTAACTAGAAAGCTAATTAAAATAATCACGAATAAAATAAATTAATATTCATATAAAATGAAATTAATTAAAATAAAACGTTAACGCTTGTGAACCTAACATTAAACGAAGGGAAACGCTTTAAAGCATACAAGAAAAATTCTAATATGTATTAACGCTCTAAAAAATTCCGACAATTCATAATAAAAATTGCTAAAGGCGATGTCATAATTTACAATACTAAAATCAACTCGAATATCTTTCTTTCGCAACGCAAATTCAAATCGTAATCAATATCTCGCGATACTCATAAAAGACCACGAAACTTTCCGCAACTTTAATCCAAACCATATTTAATTTCTCGCCATACAAATAAAATCCGCGATTTGCCCATTGTGGTAGAGGGCCGACATACAGATCGGCCAAGACAAAAACAAAAAAAACAAAAAACTAACAGCGAGCATAATGACATAGTAGTAACAAGAAACATTATATTATATATAATTATAATACATTAGTAGTTGCCCTCTTCCATGACAATTTGTCGGGCCTCTTCGGCTCGTGGCCTCTTCTTTCTTCGGGCGCACTGCCCTCTGGAACTTAAATCTACTACTAAAGAGACGGTTCGGGACGCTACCGGGAGTTTGCCGCGCAACATTATCAACTATTCATCATGCTCATTGCCTTTCTCCCATTCAAGTAGCATCTGGGCACGTAAATGGGGTCCTGGCAATGAATATGGAAAGACTTAAATCTAAAAATCCTACGCTAAAAGTATGATATTTTGCATCTGAGCGGATAATGGTTTAATTTGATCTTTTATTTGATGATTATTGATATATTAACTGAATATTAAATAGAAATACTCTGAGGCGATTCCTTTATCAAAACATATATTGGAAATGCAAATAAACATGCAAAACTTGTTTTGATTCTGAAATCTACCTCTCGCGAAGTGTCTTCTTGCATATGAAATTTGATACGTTTTAACGGAAAGACAAAATTAAACTTTACTCATACTTTCATATTTCATATTTCACGTATAACAGATATATAACAATACTGAATATAAAACACAAATAATGCATTTGTTCTATGCCATCATAAAATAGAAAATAAAGGTTAAATCTAATCATCACAAGCCTTGAAATAATGTTGATAATAATTGAAATTTTCATAGTAACAAAATCCGAGGGAATCGGACTTCTCCTCTATAAAGTAGTTAAACAAAATCATTTCGTTATTTATTTAAATATGATTATATAAATAATCATAACGAATATATATAATTTGTAATTTTCAATCATACACACATGCACATTATCAACATTATGTTCTTCGTACAAATTCCTTTTATATTAATGCATTATTTTCAATATTTAAAACCGCGACATACAAGAAAACCTATCCTGAGCTAATGCATAAAATATAGTCAAAAAATGTTACTACTCACGAGTATTATACCCGCGGTCATTATGCTCGTCAAAAGTTCCACATAATACAACCAGTCACCCGTGTCGATTCGGACCTATCATCCTACGACATGATTGAGTGACCAGAGAAACAAAAATGCATGCGACTCACCATTAGATGCGAGGAACAGGATCAGCCATGCTTTGGTAGGAAAGTCATCGTGAAGGCCGTTATCAAGGTGGAGCCACGTAATTCCTTAGAAGAAACGAAGAGTGGAAGAAAACTGTAACAAAATATGGAATATTATAATTTGTTCTTAAAAATATTCCATGCAAACTTGAAATTTTCATATAAAAATGAATTGAAATTCTTATAAAGTTTAATTACTACAAAAGTTAAACATTTTTATTGTATATTCCAATATTGAAATTTGAAACTTTTATTTCAATAGAAATTAATAATAGTTCGAGTTATATCAAATGGGAGCAATAAAATAAATTAGAGTGCAAAATACAAAAATACTTACATTCTTGAGCTCTAAGAGTGGCGTTATTCTCTTGCAAGACCTGCGACTCTACTACCGAAAGCGAATATTTAATAAAAAAGATATATAAAAAAAAAGAAAAATAAAAGACCAGTAACGCGACCGCTCAAGTAATAAACGGCGAACACACTGACTCTAATTTCGTAAGTGATCATCGTAATTAAATTTAATGAGAGCTATAATGCTTTAAAGAATATTAAAAATAATATAACGAGCAAACACTGAGTCTACCAATCGCATTGCGCGCGATCACAAAAATTCTCTGTAAAAAAGCTTTATGAGAGGGAATGGGGGAAGGGAAAGAAGTAAAACATTCTGTATCATTTTCTACATCATCAGTTTTCTTCTTCCTATCGACTGTTTATTTATGAAAATACTGCTTTTTCAAAACTATGAACTAATATTCATTTAACACACACAACAAAATATCATATTATTAAGAATTATATATTATTATTATATTATATAATATAGTCTATATAGTATATAATATAGTTATACATTATAAACTATTTTTTAATACGTACTAAATGTCTATGAGTATTTTGCAATGCATCCAATTTGTAAAAATTGTAACTCTGAATGTCCGTTATTAGAATTTCAAATGTGTTTCGTTTTAATCAAATATGAGGTGCTTCTGTTGTTAGTTCAAGATATCTGTGCATCAGGCAGAAAACCCGAGGCGTAGAACATATTCGTTTCAGAAATAGCACAAATTGAAAAAGATCGAAATGATAGTATTATTATGGAAAACTCGCGAAAATACAGCAAAATGTAAAAGTTATTTTAATTTCTCACTTAAATAGAACTTTAAAGAATTTAATGTTAATGTCAAGCAATAAAGCAATTCATTTAACGTATTTGAAATACAAAACTTACTTAATATGTTCGAAATAAACAAAGTGATTAATCTCGTCTATCTTTATCTTTGTACTCTTAATGGATCATAAAATTATTTACAATTCTGTTATATCACGTACTAATGGCGTTGATATTACGAATTATTTGTAAGAATGTATACCGGTTAAATATATATTATATTATATTATATTATATTAAATAAATAAGTATTATTAACTATCCAGACTATAAAAAGAGAACGTTATGATAATGTATGTATACGTCTGATTTCATTAGAATAAATTAAATGTTACCATATTTGCATAAGAATCTATCAGACTGATCATTAATCACCATCATGACGTCCTTATGAATTTCGTGACATCTCTCTAACGCCTCCATGTTTTCCTTGCAATCAAACAATAATCTGAAAACAGAAGAAGACCAAAACATTAAAATAAATGTATAAAAAGAACAAATTAAATAAACAAACAACAACAAATTATATAAAGTGAAGCAGTGATCGAGGTTAAGTTGTTTCTGAGATCTCATTGTACGAACTACCGACAAATGGGATAATCGGAAAGATAATCAAAGGAAAAAAGATAACCTAATAATATATTATAATAAATTAATGGATAAAAACATTAGTTAATTAAATGAAGTTAATAGTAGAGTGAGTTTGGGCGATAGAAAAATATGTATTGCGTAAAGTAGAAAAAGGGATACCCGTCACCCTGACACAGAGTGATACACAGAAACACACGTCTAATCGCTGAGATTTTCGGTCAGTAGAATGACCTCCGTAACGTGATTTACACATCGAAGTTCGGTTGGCAGGGAGTGGGGAAGGTCGCCGGAAAGTCAAACGTGTACGAAGGGATATGTTTTCAACAATTCGATATTAAATTCAAAGTAAGAAATAGTAAGAATATAGTAAAATATAGAATATAGTGGAAGAAGAAGTAAAAAAGTAATAACACGTTAGACTTAAACGCGGGGAGACGGGTAGAAAGTAAACACGAGTGAGCTAATATAGTTTTGAGGAATAAAATGAAAATAAAATATCGTAAAATATTATTTGATAAAATCGAACGATTGTCAAACTATATTTCGTTAATGAGTATAGTTTAATGTATGAAAGAAAGGGTAAGGAAAAAAAGAAAAGAGGAAGAAAGCAAAAAAAAAAAAAGGGAAGAAATTATCAAGGAAAAAAAGTCAAGGGGAGTGAAAAGGAAAAGAATTTCATTCCAATAATACGTGATTTGTGCTTCTCGATGTACGTGACTTTCATTAGAAACTAATGAGCATCCATTTGCATCGAAAAACGAAAAATCACTATAAATTATACTAGATTATGAATAAATTAAATTAAAATTCTTACTATTTTGAAGCCACCTCACCGTGTTGTATATTAAATCTTCCACATTACGACAAGCTCTCATCAGTTGCTTCCTCTTTCCAATGTGACACAGCGTGAAATATTTATTTCAAGATTTACCAGCAGATATGTTTGGTTCAGGAACGTGTCATCTTCTATCAGTCCCCGGCCACTATCTGCATTTTCATTAAATTTATTTCGATATCCGTCTGTTTACATAGAAATACGATAAATCACTATAAATTTTGTTAATATATTGCGGAGTACTCGCTTTATTATTATTACCTATATCATAGGACATAGTTAGATTATTTCTCTCTAAATGACAACGATGAACATACGAGAATTTTCGTGATCGATCTGAAGCACTAGAATAAGCAAGAGAATACTAATGGTCATGATCTATCCGCAATATGTCAATAACTCTGAGTACAGAACAATTCAAGTTAACATTCTCACCATTTTAAAGTGATGAAATGTCGATGTGTATTAAATTCTTCACATTTATGGTAACGAATTGTTTACAGTTGCCTCCACTTTTTAATATTACTGCCCGCGATATGGGGTAGGTAATATCAAATTCTACTTTCTATTTTTGTCACCAGGGCGCAGATGCGTTAGACACGCATTTGTTACGTTATTGTGTGTCAATGGTATTCTGTTCTATTGGTACCATGGTACTGTGTTTTCTCGATATTTATTTTCATACAAAATTCTATAATTCAAATGAAACAAATGAATTTCTTACGTAAGCTATTCTATTATTTCTATGTAATATAGATTATGTACTGTATTATAATAAGACATAGAAGATTTTGTATTTGTAATGTAGATATCATATCGATAAATAACATTAATTTATGACATAATTGAGTTATGCGATTACCGACTAATACGATACTGGTATTAATATTTTTAAATACTACTATTTGAGAAATAATAGTAACTTAAAAACTATGCAACTTGTAGTTTATAACCTATTGCTATATTATTGTATACTACTATATATACTACTGCTATATACTACTATATATTATTATATATGTAATATAATATGTAATATATAAATTATATATATATATATCTTTACAAAATTCTCTTCCCTTTCATCATAGAACATTGTGGGATATTTCAAAATATTGCAGAACATCAAATATCGCCCAAGGCAAAACAAAAGACATCATACAAGATTTCTAAAAGTTGACATATTTCTTTGGAGCAAATTTTTGTGGATCTTTTTGACCTTTTCGTTGGTCTTTTTGTTTCTTTTTTGCTGGTTTTCTTGCTCATTTTGTTGCTCTTTTGGTCTCTTCATTGGTGTGTTGAAGTTATCTATAAACTGTGTTGCAATTTTCTCAGGTGGAAATATTTGTAAGTATAAAATCTATTCAATATTCTATTGATAACTTCATAGAAGACTTTAGTCTCAATTCACATCACAACTATATTGAATCAATATCATCATTTATGGCACAAAAATGGTAAGGTGGTCACATGAACTTCAAAATCTGGAACACAAAAAAGCGTTACATGTAATATCCACTCTGTACTTTGTCTGCCATTATATGATACAATATTTTAAGATAATATTGGAATAATATTGAGAATAGTAAATCCATCAGTGAATAGAGAAATATTATAATTTGTTTTGGTAATAGAAGAAAGTTTAAAGAAAATTAAAGGAAGAAACGATTAGTTAACTTACTAATAATTTAGCTATAAAAAATATTAAATTTGTCATGGAATATCTGAATGTTGTACTTTGTTTTAGCAATAAAAAGGAGTTTCAACAAATTAAGAAAGAATCAATTAGTTAATGTACTAATAATTTGGCGATTAACAGTATTAAAACAGTTAAAAAGATTGTTAAAAAATATGGATATTAGTGAAAGAATTAAGGAAATTGGAGAAATGTTCGTCGATGATTTGTCGGAAATTCCAAGCGATTATGAAAATATGGATATCTGTAAGGATCGAACTCTCAAAGTTTAAAAAGTAATATGTACATAATAAAATAGTGATCTCTATAACGAAATGAGAGAATTTCGGACTAAATGATGACTTTTCAATTAGTATATATATATTCTTTTTGCCTGCCGGCTACAAAATGAAGTAGATTTACATCGATTTCATCAATTTGTATAAATTACATAGCAAGGAATAGGACAAAAAAGAGCACGAGCGAGAGGATCGGCATAGCGATAAATGAACAAGTGATTGATCCAACAGCATATAATATGCCAGGGTCATTAACACTAAGGTGACAAAGCATTATTCATATCTATATTCGGCTTAAAAAAAGCCGAATTAAAAACAAAAAATTATGGCTTCTCGCTTTCACAAACCTCTTGTTCTAGGACCTCTCACTTTGTCGACATGTGGAAATAAAGAAAAGAGGATGACGAGTAGTTTATTTCTAGGAAACGTACATGCGGACGGGGCCTCTCGACGAGCGAGCGTCGTTGTGGATGAGAGGCATTGATGCCTGCAGTTGAGGATATATACACGTTGAACGATTGCGTTATTCATTGTTGAAGCTTGTATTATTTTCTTCAATATTTAATTCATCATCACTGTCACTATCACTAGAAATATTGAAACATCCGAGCAGTACCCTTGTTGAACGAAGTTCGTTTCCACTGTCTGAAGCACTGTTGTCACCTGTTACCTTGTCAGGTTCAAAATAATATTCGTCATCACTAATATCATTATCGAACATGTCCTTTCTTGATCTTTTAAGCATCGTGTATAAGATATTATAAAAGATATATAAAATATATAAAAAGCTTGCTGACTCGTCTGGTAATGCCACTGAAAGATTGAAATTCGTTCTGACTCGACCATGGTCCTGCATTGCGAGTTTACGTTAAACAGAAGATAAGACTTCTAAAGATCTATAATTTTCTGTCATCAGAAACATAATACTGTTTAGTTTACTATACCCATGCGTATATACACATAAGATTATCACTTAGAAAAATAGACGTATACCAGTTACTTCAAAATAACTGTCCGGAACTGTGAACAGATTCGGGCGGTTATATGCCGACACGCATCCGCAACGGTGAAAAGACTTGAGTAGCTAGTTAAACTTGCTCTTAATTATGCTCTATTTATTCTATACTTATTTACTTATAATCGTTAAAATGATCAAGGAAGTAATTATGATTTTTAATTACTAGCAAACTACGAGTAGCTGAAAAATATTCTTCTACAAGAAGGTAATTAGCCACTAATTAGAAATAAAGTGCCTGGTTAGCAAGATCTCAAGAATGTATACATGAAACAAAGCACATACGAAAGCAAGATTCTCTGCACATTCTGCGGTAAAATTTGAAGAGAATACTGGTTTCTAGGAGCTTGCGAACATAGTGGATTACTATATGATTAATTTTGTTAATATCATAGTAAAATATATTTCTTTTAATTCTATACTGAGTAAATTACGTCCATAAGCTGGTACTACGAGAATCTATGAAGGATATTTCTATAAAAAGTATTCTCTCATTTAGCTCATTTATGAATTTCCGCGTTCGTCTAATATTTAAGTACACTTCAATTGCAACATTATAATTAATAATTAGACGCGAGGAGAATCACCGCGTAATATCGACGTTGTGTTTATTAAAATTATCAAGATCGTTTTCGTAATTATGTAATTGGCTGTTTCGAAGTCACTGGATGTTCCAAACTGGTCGAAAGTTGAAAATGATACAACGACCCGACTAAAAGTCATTCGATGAATACGAAATCACTCGAAACCAAGTTGTTTTCGTGCGCGAAATCGAAAACAGGAAGGTACGAACGACGAATGCCGGCTAACGCGACCAATTTTTCCTGGGAATGTTTATTTTTTGAAAATAAATACAAACTCGTTTGCTCAAATCAATTTTTATTTCTCTCGCATTACATGTTTATCATTACATAAAATTACATGTTTGTCGCCTCGAGATTACTTTCTTCTTTTTTTGTTTTTGCTTGTTTTGCATATACAAATAAATACTGCGTCCGCTTGTCTATTGTCGTACAATCGTTACGTCGTTTATGTGTTTATTAGGAGCGTAAATAATTTCTGGAATGGGCGATAGCATTTGTTCCTAAACAATTATAAGGTCGAATTTCCTATGTTCGGATAATTATGTTTAATTAGCTCCTGCAGCCAGCTTTTTCACTTCCTCCTCGTATTTACTTCTGTATTTGTTTTCAGGGTCGAACTTGTCCGCGAAATTCTCCCACAATTTTGGCTTCTTCGTGATCAAGAAGTGGACCACCTTCTTGATAGTTTCATTTTGCTTTTCAGTACATTTCAGGCAATTGGTGGCCAGAGCTTCGGGTAAGATATCTGAAAGGTGAAAACAGAAACATTAATTGACTAAATTTCAAAACATCTTTCAGTTCCCATGTTTTGGAGAAACAAATTGATGTTGTCCTTAAACGATGAATTAGAAATTTGGAGGAAGAAATGGATAGTTGATGTGTAAGTGCAATTATTTGCTTCTTGTTTCATTTGTGATAGTAGATATATATTATATGGAAATGATTGAATTAACACGTTAATACAATGAAGCTGATAATATGAAGATAGTAAATATGAAGATAATATGAAGATAATATGAAGAGAGTAAAAATAAAACTAGTGACAATGTGATTCTTATGACAAATTGCAATAACAATAAGAAATTATTTGAGAATTGTGTAATGTCACATAATCAAAGCAGAATCAAAGTAGATATTCTACTACTAGAGTACACAATTATTATTAATTATATTAATTTTTTGTGTAGAATATCTGTGTATAAAATCTTTATTACTTATAACATTATATGAGCTAGAAGTTAATAGTGTACAGTACATATGTTCCTGTTTCAAATTTTATTTTATTTATTGACCATTGTATTGTATCATTTATTACTACGTCGTGATGCTCTGTTTATAACATATATAAAGAAGATTAATATATATAGTATATATAATAGCATAAAAAACGTATATAGATTACGAAACTAATTAAATTACAATTATTCTTTCACAAGCAAGAAAAAATCTTAGGTCGTAAAATGTTAAAAAGGATAATTAATTAAGATTTTTTTTAAATATCATTTATACTATTAATAGCGAATATGTTCCGATATTTTTCACAATAAGACGAATCATATAGTGTATTTATGTACACTTACTTCTGTATAGTGTACTACTTGTATAGTGTACTTACTTTTGATTTCATTTGCTTCAGCAGTGCATCTTCCTTCGCCTACCAAACACTTGTGATAATTATTCAACAAGCGATCATTGTTCAGAATTTTGTCTATATTGATATCGTCAAATTTGGCTGGGTATTTCTCTACAGAGGCAAGATCTTTGGAAAATATGTTCGGGGTCGAATCGTCGGGTCGGGCAAGCGCGTAGACGATTGCCATAACAAGAAACAGGCAGACCAGTATTTGATGCATAGCTACCAAAGAGAAATTGAAAATTATAATTAGAACACACGTTGTAAATTTTACGGCCTTTTGACAAACTTTAAGCAACAGAAACTTTCCTCAAGCTCTATTTGGAAACTTAACGTTAATCGATATCTCGTTTTATTTTACGATTGGAACATTTTTATAAATTTAATATGGGCGTTCAGAAACCTTTATAAAACGACAAGCAACATTCTGTTGAAAAATGTAATACTTGATTTTGCCGATTAATTTTTATTTTCTCGTAACTGTCAAAACAGAATCAAAAATCGAACGTAACTAGAGCGTTCATGGAAACCTCTCTGAAGCTCTCTTTGAAGGTTTAATATCGATCGATATTTTATTTCATTGATTGATATCTACTTATAGAAGAATCGGATACAGTAGAACCACATTTATGTATTGAATGTAAAACTTCATGAAACAACAAACTTGCCAAAATTCTGTCTGAAAATGAATACTTGATTTTACCGATTACGAAGCAGAAAAACCTTTCCAACAACCATATCGATCGTTCTTTACTTCCTTTACAACGACGATGAATTTGGACCGAGCTTCTCAAGTAATAAAGTTATAGTTACGAGAAAATGTTGTACTTGGACGTTTTCGGAAATTTGAAAATCAGAAAATTACAGCCAATGTAAACCGTAGCTGACCACTAACCTTTCATTATAAGGCAATGAACGTTCACGTTTTATATTTACTTATGTTTATCGCTACTCGAGGATACTCAGTAACTCTCGAAACAGCAGACACTGTAAACACGCCAGATATTCACCTGAACGTGTGAGCCACGATTAAACTACGATTGTAGAAATCCTCTGGCTCATGATACTTATATATGATCCAGTCTCTGGTGGTAGGATTAGTCGTGGAGGTTGAAGGTGGTCGAAGGTGGGAAAAACGACGACTCACACAAGCCGATCGCTACTTGAAAACCCGCACTATACCTTTGCCTTCGTATTATTCCAACTTTTAGCGAAATGTTTGTCTCGCTTATTGACGATGACGAGCATTTTAATGATGTATGTTTTCCTTTTTCTAGCGCTTGACTGATGGATGCGCGTCTGTATTAATAAAACACACGACAAATTTCTTCCATAGTTTTACAGATTAATTACATAAAATGTATGCAAATGGATAAAAAAAGAAAAAGCGTGGAGAATAATATTAACGTTAAATCGAATCGTTTGTCCTTTCATCTTGTATCTTTCTGCCAGGACTTCACTTGTAGTTTGTCCAAGATAAATATGAATGGAGGTAAGATTCTGTTGTTTCATTTTGTACCGTTTTTAAAGAAGTTGTTTGAAATAATTTTAACTCAGGTGTTTCTCTTACTTTTTTGAACATTAAATGTACATTGTTCGTGAAGATAGGAAGATGGAAAAATGTAGAAACAGTTTCCTGTGTTTTCTTACCCTGTTATTGAAACACGATGACAGTCATTATAAAGGAATCTTATAGCACGTATACAGTTTCATTATGTACTTCATTTCCTTGCATTTTTATTTAAATTCTATGACAGATCATAGGAATCAAAAGAGCATGAAATGTGCGATATAATTGAAGAACTTAATTGTATCATTGCTTATTATATAGATATTTTTCTACGATATCGAATAACTCGTTTCGCATTCGTGTTTCTTAAGTCTTTTTCGCCTCATAGTTAAAACAAGAAGGTAATATTATACATTGGTTTCATCCGATTGTATTACAATATTATCGAATTAGCAAACGGTGATGTACTATTTTTATCTGTTGCAGGATCACCGATCATCCAGCCGTGCTTAATATATATACTAAACGAATGTGTTTTAACTTGATCAATAATTTTATTCATTCTCCGCTTCGAGCAGCAATCTATAACAAGCCAAGAGTTAGCGCAAAAAATATGTGTGAAAAACTTTTTCTTAAATTATATTATTCATTAGAATGCATTTGATGATAGAAAGATATTTTTCGAATCGCTATTTCACGTACCTAATTTAATGCACGATAAATACGTTGCTCTTTGATTTTTCTGTCTTTTACGGTAAATTTGGAGCCAGCGGGTTGTTAGTCACTTAAGTCATCATAACTGTAAAAAGAAAGAGGAGAACAATTATGCAAATATTAATCAAACATTTTCGAATATTTACGTTATCTTTCTAAAAAATAATTTTACGATTAACTGTACAACTGAATTGCGAATAGTAAATAACAAATTCGTAGGAATGAAAAAAGCGCCAGAAAATTATATGAAAAATATAATTATTTATTGCAAGATGGCGAGGTTAATTTCTTACCTTCTTGACAGATGGCGAACAAAATATATTCCAAAAAGAACCGTCAATCTCATTGCTACCTAATTCATTATTGTTCACGAAACGAGTTTATATAATATGGAAAATATAAACGTTCAGGGAAGAAACAGCAATTTGTTTATATCATTTCCATTAAATGTTCTCTTCCTCCTTTGACACATGAAATATCGTATGCTTGAAATCGAAGAGGATATTTCGACGACTGAACAACATTTCGAATTATTAATACATGAGTAGCTTACTAGATAAATCTTTTGTTTATGCTTGTTATTTTAAAATTCATAAAATTAATTCATAACTTTTTAACAAGGACGTACGATTTAAGAAACAAAAGTCTATAATACTCGAGCTCTGCTTTCAGACTTTGTAAATGTTGCAATAGTTTTTAATGTAAATTATACTATAATCTGAATCTGATTTTATCAACGCATCAAATTCAAATATCCATAAGTACTTGATACAAGAAATGACGTGAGAAACAACAGATATTCTGTAATTGGATTTTTGGAAATTTACCAATTTTATTTTTTATTTTATTTTTATTGCACGCGTTCGTACGGAATCGTGTGTCGTATCTCCCCGCTTTTCTACGACGATCCAAACATTTTTCCGATGATGTTGAGAAAGCAAGAACCCGCGTAACGATACTATCGGCAATGGAATATCACAATTGAGAAACGAAAGACGATCGAGACATCTATACCTTCGGGGAAAGAAGGAACAATGTTGCCATAAATTATGTTTGACGTGTATGAATTACACGACGCAGTAGAAAGGCAGGCTTCGTTAAAGAAAAAGGGAGATTATTAAACCGTGTAAGCAATTCACTTTTTATTCCTACATGGCTTTTTTTCTTTATCACCTGTTGTCGAACAAAAAGACCGTTACAAACGACATAGAAACAATCCTAGTGATTTTGTCTGTTCCGATTCGACGATTTTATCACGTGTCATCCTGTCTGAATTGCATTCAAGTGTTATTTATGCATCTAAGTCAGTGAAACATTCATCGGACCATTTGCGATCTGTCTCAATCAACTTATGTTATCGAATTCTATTTCCGAACAACGTGACGACAAAAGAGAATACCAAAGATTCGTTCGACATTTTATTCACCTTGTTTCTTCCATCTAGACTTTAATTTTTTATGACGTGTATAGCTGTACGATTTTATCAAATACAACAAAAATGATATTTATAATGTATAAAATATGACACGTAAAACTATAAAAATTGATAAATATAATAAATATATAAATATATAAATATATAAATACACACATACTTTGTATTATAAATATCGATTTCAAAAAGATAGTACATATAATATATATTATAATTAATGGATGAAACATTAACGGTTGGCACTTGATGAGTTAAGCGAATACCATCATCGTTTAGGCTGATAGCTTCAAAAACGAGATGTCGAAAACGGCAATAATAGAATACCGTTTCATATAAAAAAAATCGAACGAGGAAACGAATGATTTATTCTTAAGCTTCACGGAATCAGCAAAGAACGTTTTACTCGATGGCAAATTAAGCGTTACTAGACGAGAATGACAAAATCGTGGAAGAACACAAGGGGAAAAATTCCGGAATGAACAAATACGAACGAAGCGTATACTCGCGTTGAATTTATAGAAAATTCAGGACGAGGAAGGATACGTTCGCAAACGTTGCTTAGAACGAACGTATTCACGCCAAAAATCGATCCAATTGTGTTTTTCTACCGCCACGAGATTTCTCAAATTTCAGAGTAAGACGAGAGAGAGGTTATCAACACGCGTTCTCTCTGTTTTTAATGTCGCATTAAACGTTTCTATACGTACGTTAAAAACCTTCTTCCTCTTCGAGACAGAGACAACAAGACGAGACATAAAAATTCGAGAATCAATTTATAAAATTTATATACGTGTCTACGTCATTTAACGTCACGTTTTTATACCAACAACTGGTTTAAATCGAGTATGCGGAACAATTAAATTTCCTATCGATCTTACGTAATTCGAACGACCTTTTGTTTTCTCCCCGATTATCAATTGCACCACCTTCTTCCTGAAAAACATCTGTCTGATTTTACACATAATAACAGCACGCAGTATCGTTCGAGAATTATTCGTCGAAAATGAACAGATCCTGTTACACAAAATCCGCGAATATCCTTAATCGCCGTCGAAAAAGAAGTACCATAGACTTGTCCAAACGAAGAGAGTAATATAATTGTAGCGTTTGTGTTTATGGAACAGTAACGCCAATAAGGAGACTGACAAAAACCATAATCAGAAAACTACACGACATTGGAGCAGGCGGCGAACGACGTGCAGAGATAAGAAAAAAGAAATGGCCAAGACGTCAGTGCCTCTGGATGTAAGAAATGTCGTAGACTTCTTTAATGTGACGCATTATTAGCGATTCTTTATTCTAGGCACATACGTTTCAGGGACAATTATAATCGTCGATTATTCTAAATGCAACAAAAGCGTTGCATATAACGTGTCGAGGATCTTAGCTTAGGATTTCTAGACTCGATGAAGTTGCGCGATAGAGTTGCTGTATCGAAATATGGTTATTAATAAATGAAACTATAAATCAATATATCTGGTTCTCAAGGTCTCGGAAAGTTTTTAAAATCGGTCAAGATTTTAGAAATTAATAAGATGAGAACTCGTGTTGCATCGCGTTATTCTAATTTAATGATTACAAGGAGCAAGGTAGGAATAATTTACAGTATAATATTACTATTCATATAAATACAATATATTACATAATATTACTATAATATAAAAAATTAAATAGTAATCTATGGTAATAGATGCCTGCTAAAGCAGCCGATATTTACGTATGGTTATGTTTACATCAAAGCGTGTTTCATCTGTCACTTAACCAGTTAACTGCCTTCGACGTGTACACGCGTCAATCCAGAACTTCATCTTGGTGCGGTTGACGCGTATACTCGTCGTGTGAAATAAAAAATTACCGTTTGCTATAAAAGTTCGAAACTTTAGCAAAGTCATGCTCCGTATAATATTTTATAAATCGAGTCGATTATTTTCCCCAGTGCATCCCATTTGTGTACTTCACTGCATATATACTAATTGTTTTGCGTATTTTATTATTTTTTGACAATTTTTAAACTTTTAATAACAGTACCGTTTCTCAACGATGAATCGTTGATTTCTTAGCGAACAAGAATGTAATACTTCCTCATTTGGCTTGATTTTATTTCAAGAGATTTTTGGAACTGAATTCCGGGAAATTTGAAACTAAAGGTAACAAATTAAGTGAAACGAGCGCCTTACCTCGGATACTTTATGAATCTTTTCATATCATGCGCATTCTACTGATTTATATGATTTAAGATTTTTCACAGACGCACTAAAGTCCGTAATTTATTTACTAACGAGGTAAGTCACTAAATTCAATCGGTGATTTCAATGACTGGTAATACGATAACGTTTGGTAGGCATACTGGAGAAAAAGTCTCAAAATATTAAATATCTTTCGATTACAGAAGACGAGTTTTGTAACATGCGAAATGAATCTGCTGTTTAGAAGAGTAGAAGGACATAAGAAGTTATATTAAGATTGAAAACACGTCCGAAAATTAATTCATCGAGCAAATATTTGTCTCAACGAAGAAAAAATTGCTTTACTGGTTACTTATTAAAAACGTGTTTCTCGCAATATTTAGCAAAAATCAGAAGAGCACGATTACTTCGTGGCAAAATGTGTTGTAGAAAGGAAATTAAAATATTTCAAAAGCAAGAAAATTTCCTGCTTTGACAAATCTAGATAAGAATCTGATAATTTAAAAAAGTCAAATGTAATTCTATATATATATATATATATATATATATATATATATATATGCTACTTAAATTAGTAAAATAAGCTTCAATGCAGCTGAAGATAAAGAAGATAAATAGCGTTGTTTATTAGAGGCGTAAAAATCTGCTTTAAAGATTGTGATACAAGAGGTGAAAAAATAGGAAGAAATTCAAGGAACAATCGGGACTGGTATAGTAAATAGAAACATAATTTTAAGGGAAAATACCTATTGTACAGTTTATTTTATACATTCAACGACTCGTTTGATTCAAGTACAAGAATGAAAGCCTGTTTTCACTTTGAGATATTAATTCTTCCATTATTTCTAGAACAATGAGGAGCAACAAACTCATTGTTTGTTATACAAATACTTATGAGAATAAAACTGGTATTCAATTTTGAAACACTTCCAATCCATTCACTCTTCGGTAGACGACCATTCTCATCTCTTCAAACAAAACAAATCACTATCTTATCGTTTTTCGATATATAAACAAAAAAAATATGTATTCAATTCGTCTCCTAAATTTTATAAAAGTTAGAACGACGCAGTACGCTTGTGTATTTGTTACAAAGATCGCCGCCACGTTTTTGCGTTATCGGATTATTCTTTTCAACTTCGTAAATTACTATATGTTTTAAGTAACTACAGGAAGGCGTAACGGTCTCTTCGTTCGAGATAACTTTATGTTCATTCGTTTGAACAATCTCTATTCTTACAGTGGACCATTTCTTATAGAAATATTACAGTGAAACGACGGACATGTCGATCCGTGCAAGTTACCATTAACAATTAGAAAACAACAAAGAAAAACTAAGGTAAACCGAGGGAAAAAAACGAAAAACAAAAAAGTAAAAGTATAAAGCTTTCAAAATATTTGATTTACAAAAAAGTGCATCAAAAGCGTCTTAAAAGAATGTGAAAGTTCCGCGAAGCAATAAATAAAAGTAAAATCTACTATGAACGTAGAAACAATGTTAAGCAAAATAAAAAAGAAAAGAAAAGAATGGATCTCATAAAAATTACGCGATAATAAACGGAACTCGCACATCAATCGACTTCCGTGCAGATCCGAAATAAGTAATAAAAAAAAAAAAAATTTTAACGTTATAAGGGTGTACCTCGGAAAAGCGGGTGTAAAAAAATTATCACGCCCATTTGCGGAAGCTTGGGCGAAAAATACAGTTACATCGAATAAAAGGGATAATAGTCTTCTACTCTCCGTAAAAAATATGAGCAGCTATTTCCCTACTTTGTTATCTAGCTATTTAGTACTTAAGCAATATGCCACAATAAGTATTATTTCGAAATGAAAAGTATTTTTTTAAATTTCTTTTTTCTCTTCAAATATATGACTTTTTTTTAATAATTACTATCATAAGTAATTTTCTTTTTCGTATATGTACATATGTATATATATATATATCTTTCTCACATATTTTTTTACATTTGCAATTATAATAATACAAGATAAACTTTTCTCATTTTAATCTTTTTCTCGAATTTAAGCCGTTCGAGATTTAGGTAAACGAAGATATTCTTGGAAGTACTGAATTACGTTAAAGCAAACGACTAATCTTTCTTTAGATTTTTTCCAGTTTCCTAAGCATACAAGAATACAAATGGTACGAACTTTGCCATCGAGCAAATAGTGTTGTTCCTCGATGCTTCCACCTTGTACGTTTAAGTTAAACAAAAGCTGTTGTTAACATGGTATATCGTCCATCCAGGGTATATCTTCTCCTCATTCACAAATTTAATACCTTACTCCTCCTTTCTTCATTTAATAATTTAAAATTATAAATAGCTACTATTAGAAGCAATGGAAAATGATTAGCTTTTTTTTTTTTTAAACGTTAAAGTGTCTTTTTTGTAATACGAGTTTGGCTCCGAACACCATCATTATCACACTATGCGCTTAACTCTTCATTAGTTTATACCGCGATTACGTTTTGTGCTTTAAAAGTAGTATCACTAAGAAGGTACTATTTTTCGTTCATATATACAAATATTACACAGGCAACAGATAAATTACCTAATACCATAGTATCTTCATTGTAATAACAAATATCCTCTTATAACCTGCTCTTTGTACCATCCTTTATCAATAAGGAATATCCTTTGAATCGGTTCAAGAATCTATGGAATAAAATGCATTAGTTTGCGCTTGAATCATGCATGCGAAAGACGATTAGAGTACTTTTTTTAATGAACAAATTTTGTAAGAATATGAAGAAATATCTGTATGTGTATGTTTACCTATGTGTGTATAATTTGTCAAGGACATTACACTTATTATTAAGCTAATAATATTCAATACTTTCATGAATCTCAGCTATATAAATATTTTAAAGTGCTTTTTATTTAAATATTTTAATACATATCCAGCCGACAACTTTCAAATACTTATACATAAAGTATCGACCGATGATAAATTCCCGGATGGATATGTTCCAATCATTTAAGTGTTGTATTAAACAACGATCTAGAAATCTCAACTACGACGTGACTTCTTCCTTACATTTCCTTATTGTCAAGTATGGTAACAAATCACATTTAAAACAGATAGAAAGGAGCATGTGCAATTAATAGTCTATACAAGAAAACATGACAGTGGAAGAATTAATTGAGCAATATGTTCATGGCTCTATAAAGGCAGTGTAAGAGATTTTCTAGACAAAAAGTGTTAAATAATTCATAATGTAATGTTAAAAGGTAAACGACAACCTAAGGTAACAATGTTCATTAGAATAAAGTACACATAGCGGAAGTATACCATGCGGAACGGCGTTGATAATTTAACATTTGAGTCTTCAAAAAGCCATCAAGAATATCAACAATAAAATTGACAGTTAAATCGTTATATACGATAACTGTTAATTTAACAAAAACTATAAAACTCTTAATAAAAGAATTTTATACTTTTTAATGGAGTTATTTTAAAGACAGTTTAAATTAATGTCTTGCTAACGAATAAGACAAGTTAATTAATCTTGTTTTGTATCGTTCCTAACAATTCATCCGTCAATACATTTCTCTAAACGTTCACCATTTGAACAAGAGTAAAGAATATCTTCACATATTAAATTATGTACACACACATTCTCTCTCTACCTGTCCTATATATGTTAATTAAATCAGACTCAAATTTCAATTATACCTAGGACTTAGTTTGCAAAATAAAAGGTGACTTAGAGTTGAAATGGTCGTTAATTTTTTACATATTTAATCAATTGGCCGCAATCCAGCCATTTGCTACCAGATAATGTAATATCTTACTCTCTGGTTCCGACTGAGGTACAACGCCTGATCTTCTATTACCATTTAGATATTCCTGCAATCATATAATTTATGCGTATAAATAACGTGTATATTTGAAGAGTTAACGAAAAGTACTTTCGCCTAATCTACGACTACAACAATATCTCTGATATCAAACGAAATTGTGTTATTATTAAAGAAAGCTTTTGAAAACAAAAATTATGAGGTAATGGTCAAATATGTGAATGAAAAGATAGTATGAATAGTAGAATGAAAAGTAACTAAATTATTTTATTATATCAATCACGTCTGAATAAATACATCAGTTTTCTATAAAAACACTACGATAAATTAAGTAGCACAATATGCCTTATTTTACAACGAGTTTAATTTTTGATAAAAAATAATTTATATAACTAAAAACTTACTTGCAACAACAACGTCTTTTGTGTTAAATACTGTGTTGGCTTCAAATCAAGTTGAAGACATAGAGATTTTTCTTGTTTTGTTAATAAATGAGCCGCTGCTTCCATTTCTATATCCCGTTCCTCTGAGTCTCCTGTTGTCGCACAAGATTTTCCGGAAGTAGCCGCAGTATAATTCTTTTCTGTGGCAGAACTGGAGCTGGTAGAATGCTGGCTGGAACAATTTGGATTGTTATCCGGCTCCACCCACTGATTGGCTGGAGTCGTCATCCGATTGGGATTGGTTTGATTGATTGAGAAGCTGCTGCTGGGTAAGTCTTTTGCAATGTACTTTCGGTCGGTGGAAGAGTAATTTTTTTCTTCTTCTCTGCAAGGTATAATAGGGGACAAATTTACCTTTGATTAAAATCACCTGTTTTAGTGAATTTAATCGTTATTGTAGTGTTGTCATCTTCATGAATTAAGCTTGTTGAAATAATCTGTTTTAAAATAGTCCTGTACCTTTTTTTTGAGGTGTGGCGGTGTATTGGTGTGGACGGCCCACTGCTGCCCTAAGTGAAATGCAAACTGATACAATCTGTTCACAAATGCCTGGCAACACGCACCACAAACAATGGAATTAGTGAAAGAAGAAGCAAAAGCTAGTGTATACGGTATAATTAAAACTCTGTACTTCGTATTCACACACATACTTTTATTGAAATTTTTTGTAATTAGTAATATATTCTCGTATCTGTTGTAATATTCGATTGATACATTTGTGTTAAACGTGTGTAAATTTTTTCATAATATATTTGATGTAATCATAGAATGAACAATATACATATTAAACAACAAAATATGGAGAAACATAGAGAAGAAACCTAAGAATCCTTTAATATTGAAATAATGATCGTCAATGTTTATTTTTATAAAATATGTTTAAAACGTATTAGAAGCATAAATATAAATGATGAAAATGGATGTTTTTTTAATAATTCAAGAATTCTACTAGCTTTTACGAGTGTATACTTATAAACGAGTATACGAGTGTATACTTTGAGATTCGAGTAGATATACCTAATATTACACAATAGAGTATAAAACAAAAGGTATACCATCCGAAAAAAATTTCAATCACCATTGCAATGTGGAAAAAGTTAATAGATATGTGGATACACATACTTACAGATTTCTTTTCATGCCAGTGATCCACTGCATCATTTTGTCCCTGAGTTTGTGCCATCACTTGTTCGAAATGAGCGCATTCTTCGTGTCTTGTAATACCATGCTCTCGGTAACGATACAATTCTGAAAGACGTAATCGTAGTTCTCTTTCTCTTTCAAGATTTGTTAGAAACTGTTCGTATTCCTGTGCTGTGTAAAACTGTGCAAATACTCGCATCCTATCCCTAAACTCCCTGTAAAAATTTACATTATTGTACTGTACAAATTTTCCATTAAAGTATCGCGCAAAATAAAACGTTATTGTTGTTAAATAATGATTAAACATACTTTTCCTCCTTCGATTGTTTTCTCTTCACTGTCTTATCTTTCCTAGACGAAGCAAAAAATGCAGAAACAAGCTGGTAATCCCGTACAACTCTTTTTCGTCGCGCTCTCTCTCTTAAATTATTGGTATACATATCAACTTGTGCAAGTTTAAGTGCTATGTCCAAATCATCATCTTCTGCAGGGTTCAAGAACAATGAAGAAACAAGTGACTCTGCTTCATGGTTGTAGTCCTGTAAAGGAAATTTTAATATTTTAATATAGGTATAATGTAATACAAAAGACAATACAAAGATGTGTCACATAATTTAAAACATACCCTTTCAAAATCATCTCGTTGTGGCATATATCCCAGTTGTGCAGCTTCTTCTGGAGTGATATCCAAAGGTGGTAACCGAGATGTGAGATCAGGCGATAGAGGTCCATGATCTGACTTAGTTTGATCTGTAAGATTTGGTTTATAGCTTTCTGTAGGGGGCCATGTGTGTTTTCCAATATTGCCATCAAGGTATCTAGCAATGTATTCTTCTTTTGCTTCTGTAAGGCAAAAATAAATTAAGTACTGATATTACTAGTAAAAGATTGGTATTTAATTAATTTATTAATTAGCTTAAAACACAAGCACACCTCTTTTTTTTAAATTGTCATAAAATTACCACATAATAGAATGTAAGAAATTTCAATATAAAATCACTTTACCTTCTGGTGAACGTGTTTCAATATGTTTGCTAATGTCTTCCCAATTTCCAAAACCAAATTGCTCAATGGCATCCAAAAGTCTAAGTTGTTCCCTAGCAGTCCAATTTCCTCTACCGTTGAATATACTAATGGTGCCAGAATCCTATAGTGATAAAAAATTATTAATTTCTTAAATGTTATTATACAAAGAAATTATATTTCACGCTTAAAAATGATTAATATTTACCATAAACTGATAAGAGTGATCATTTTTATGTGGGCCAATTTCAGCTCCAGCGGAAAAACACTGTGGAATTTAAAAATATTATTTTCTTTCGAACAATTCTGAAGTTTGTTACGGAATGTTGATGTTTTCGTATCGCGTTAACGGAACTGACATATATAGTATATAGTATATACGCATGTACGTGCTTCCACGTGATCACCGGTTTCATTCAATTCGCGAAGTAGAAAGGTAGTTACAGTATAACTTGTTCCACAAAAAAAGGGTGGGGACTAAAAAAAGGAATCTCAACACGCAAAATCCAGTAAAGCCAGAAGGATAGACGAAGATGTGACAGAGAGAACAAGGCGGGGGGAAGGGAAGGAGCGGGGAAGAAAGGAGACGTGAACACGTGATCGAGAAACAAGCGTTCACTCGCTCACCTGCAAACAGAGGTCGAAATCTGGGCATTCTACACATCTGACACGTAGGCCCGAGATATCCTCTTGACAATAGGTGCAATTGTATTTAGCATACAAATCTGAAACCGAACAATCGTAATACATTAGATCACCAATGACAGTTCGTTCGGGTGCCAATCAATATTTCGTCCATCGACATAAATACATACCCGCCATTATTGTCCTGCAGGGTTCTTCCAGAACGATCCGGATGACGTCACCGCATGCCAAAAAGCAATAAGTTTACGTATCACGTACACGGAACGTGCAAGCTTGTCCCCATTTTTTCCGCGAAATCGTACGAAAACGCGGAAAAATCCCGGTGCGCCCGCCTGGACGCTCTAATTATCGTGCAAGCGTAAACTCGTTAGAAATCTGAATGGAAAAAATGTTGTTTACGACTGTTGCGTCGCGAAACGAGTACGCATGCGTTCCTTCTCCTACCATCTAGGTAAACTACGTTTCAGTTTCGCCAACTGTGTAATAAGAAAATTGCCCTCTTCCGCAACCCAAATATAATTTATCCGCGCGCATTCAAACAAAGCAACACTGTTTTAGCATCTCTTAATTTTTTTCGTTTATATAAAGTCGGGCATCGTGCGTGAACATATAAAATATATGTCGAATAAAACAATAGATTAATACAAACCCGGAAATACGATAAAATGTCGGCTGTAAGTAAATATTTTTGAAAACATTTTTTACTACTTTTCCGACAACATATCTTCTTTTTGTATTGTATATTACATAAATATTACATTATAAATTTATCATAATGAAAATATTTATGCAATGTGCTTTTTGAATATTATCAAATAATTTGAAACATATAAAATTACATTCGTAGATTGTTCAGTTAAAAGCTTTTCGTAAGAACATTATCTTATCACATCGATCAATTTGCATGGGACGTCCACGATTAATTTCTGATAAAGATTTACAGAAACTGAAATTAAAGCAAGCAAGAATGCAGGTCTAACTGATTTTGATATAAATATAAAATGACTTGATGTATGATAATTAAATGAACTCCGTGTAATTTATATATAATTATTTTCCATTTATTTAAACAGTGTGAAGGTAATCTTCCTGTGTATTTGAAGTGTGGTACACGAGATAAAGTGGTATATTGGATCATTGTAGCATTTACTGTGTATTGCACAATACAATCATTTAAAGGAATAAAGATATTACTTGAAAAATATTCATAGAATTATAAGAAACTTATTGCAATAAAAAAAATTTAACATTGATTAATTGTATAATTTTCTTTAATAAAATCTTTAATTGCAATTTGGCCATATTTGATTATCAATGATTGAAATAGCAATATTAGGTATTAATTTACAGTTTTGATATTCAATCAGTTTTACTTATTGCAAAATATTAATACATAGTATGTTATACATGTATACATATAATTTTTTAATATTTTACAACATATAGAATTTGGAAGAGACTTTAAGGCACTTGAATGCTCTGCAAATACCAATATGGAAATGAATGTATTTTCTTTTTGTGATAAACTTTATCTGATGAGAATATGATTAAAGAAATAAACTTAAGTAACGTAAGATATGGTAATGTCTTAGCTATAACAGGAAAAGCACAGGATATGAGAAAGCAAAATTTAAATGCTAGGATAGAAAAAAGAAAATAATGAGACCATTCTCATAAGGCAGCTTAGCAAAATTGTAAACAATCAAGGGTGAATAATAGAATTATATCCCTTTTTTTAAAACATGCATTGGTAAATATTAGTTTTCTATCAAATAATATAATATACAGATAAATATGTCAACATTTAAACATGTAAAAAATTAATAAGATAATTTTATAATACACAAAACAATTACTATATACATACATGTTAATATTAAATATGTAAACTTCTACTGTTAAATATCTAAATTTCTAATTTGAATTTTTGTTTTTAACAAGTATACATACAAAATAACAGTTGTGGCATCTTTCGGATACTATATATTAAACAAATGCTTTGTCATTTTTCAGTGTTTTTTGATATTTTAGATAATAACACAGGAAAAATAAATTTCGTCCTTTTCCGTGTTGGTAATGCATGAGCATTAATTAAGATATACATTTTTGTTATCACAGAACAACATATTTACAGTTTACTATAATTATATAACTGTACTATTAAAAAGCACAAAATAATGAGTTATTTCAACATTCAATTTGAGCTATTTCTCATTTTTTTTTGTATCATTTCATCTTTTTCGTTGGAAGCATAGTCATTTACTACAGTGTTTGAAACACTATTACTAGATTTTTGAGCATTTATGGGGACGTTTTTGCTATTGGCATACGTGATAAAATACCTTTCTTGTAAAACTTTATTTGTATCTTGGCTTGAGCCATCATTTCCATTAATATTTCGAATGATTTTTTCTGCTTTTTCTGTATTATATATCTTTCCTTCATTATTATAATTCTGCATTTTCGAATTTTTTGGAGATTCTGTTGGGAACTGATGATCCCCTACTGTCAGTTTTGGTAAAATTTGTGGTTTAGGTTTATCATTTTTATTTTCAAAAGTGTTTATAGTAAATGTCTTACTTTTTTTTCTTCGTTGTACTAAATTTTTTAAAGCTTCACTAAACTGCATTAACGTTTCTGCAATTGGTCGTTCCATATATGTAGCTTCAATCTTTTCAAATAGATCATCTTCTTCTGAAGTTAATTCGCTTTTTATTTGTTTAAACTGATTTATTATGTCCCGTAGACTTTCTTTGGCATCTTTGATTGTTTTTACACCTCTACTTTCTGTCATAATATCTATTCTTGGTAAATCTTCTGCTTGTTTTGTACTTGTTTCTGTAGGTTGCTCATTATATTTAACACCTAATTCCTTTTTATCTATTTCTGAATCTTCATGTACAAAATCTTTTTCGAATTCTTTAAATTGATTGATTATATTTCTGATGCTTTCTTTCATATTAAGTGGTTTGTGTTGATCTGTTGTTTCTTGGATTACTGCAGACTTTTCTTTTAGTTCTTGCTTTATCATAGGTTTTTCTTTTGTCTCTTGAATTATCATAGGTCTTTCTTTTATTTCTTTAATTATTGCAGGTTTTTCTTTTAATTCTTGAATCACTGAATATTTTTCTTTTAAGTCTTGCTTCGTTATAATTTTTATTTTTTGTGATGACTCTATTTTTATTGGAATTATTCTTTTCATTTTAGCATTAATTTTCTGCGGAATTTCTGGTAATACTTTCTCGTCTATTGCATCTTTTCTTAGTTTAACTGCCTCCAGTTTTTCTTGAATAAGTTTTTTAACAACCTCCTTTAAAATGCTACTATCTTGTTGAACATTATCAAGTTTTAATCTTTCTTTAACTATTTCTATCTTTTTATTTTCTTCTTCCTTTATATTCAATTTTTGTTCACTAATATTAGAATTATTCTCAACATCAGATTGCAATTCAGTATTGCTTTCAGTCATGATATCATTTTGTAGCTCTGGTATAGCCTGTAGGTTTTCTTCGTTGATTGATGTGTTTAACTGTGACAAGTTATTCTCAGATATGTTATTAGGTAACTTTTCTGTGCTTAATGGTTCAATGAGTTTGGTAGGTTCGTTTGTTTCGTTATTTAATTCATCTTCTGGTACTTCTACATCTAATATATTTACATCATTAATATTTAGTGGTTTTTCAAATTGCTCTAATGACTCCATTATTTCATCCAATATTGGTTCCATATCTTGTACAGTGTCATTTATGACGTCTTTGCTGTCTATACTTTTCTTTGTAGCATTTTTCTTTGACTGTTTCAAAACTGTCTGCAGTGATGCTTTCTTGGGATCATATCGTATATTAGGCTTTCTTTTCATGATAAATATAATTGGTCTAGTTTTTATCCTTATTGGTGGTAACATATTATAATTTAATGCTATATGAGAAAAACCATCTACAGAATCTAAGATATCGTGTGTTTTAAGATATGGTTTTATATTGGGCGAGTATTTACTTTTGGCTTCCATTAAAAGATGTGTAAATTGAAGCATTTCAGGACTGTCAATAGTCAAATTTTCTTGTTTTGAATAACTGGAAGTTAATTAATCATAAATTAGATTATACTATTATTTGGGTCTAAAGAAATTTATCTTTAGCATATTATCATTTTAGAGAGATTGGTTATTTTATGGCTACTTCAAACAGTCATTTATAAAACTTACATCCAAGAACTATTTGTTTGCGTAAATCTTGAAACTCCTGTTTGTGCAGTTAGAACATCAATGTGTATATGCACTGGATTGATAGAATCTTTTTCGAGTCTATGTAATTTAGCAATAGCTAAACCACCAGGATAGTTAGAACCAGCGACACATAAAAGAAACATAGAAAATAGAGTATTTAAAACTAGATGGCCTAAAATGATTAGTGCTAAAATTCCATTCCATGGACTTTTCCCTCTGTTTTCCCATCTAATTTAAAAAAACAAAGAACTGCATAATTACAATTTCGGACATTTAAAAATTAAAAGTAGCTCAAAAAACAAAATTAAATGTAAGTTACTTACATTCTATGACAAACGGCTGCAGCACTAACATTTAGCAGTGGAAAGACATATATGATAAACCTCAATTCTTTATGTGGTAAAAATGAGAATAATGCAACAAATGCTATACCAGGAACTGTTAATGCTCGAACTCGTGCATCCCATAACATACCCAAAGGTATTAAAAAGTAAGATAAGCCTAATCCACGAGGCAGAGCTGAGTAAAAATACCACAAGAATGGCGATGTCTGTTTTTATGTTAAGTAATATATATACTTTAAAATTATCATTTTGAACAAATGCATTTAAAAATAGTGACTCTGATAAAGGATACGCCCCATTCGCTGCTTTTATTAAGGATAGTGTTAAAGTAAAATACTTCTCCTTCAGGCCATAATAATCGTCTCCAAAATATAGAGTCTACTGTGATCGTTAGCGTTAGAAAAAATATACCGGCCGGAATCGCAATTTTAAACAGTCTAAAAAATAATTAATTTTATGAAGCTTTTGTTCTAATGATTTATATAGCTTTAATAGATAAATGTTTTCTATGTTACGAAATTATTTTTAATCACTTTTCTTTTCTACTTTTAACAATAGCATAAGTCTTATTGCAGTTTGTCAAATTTATGTTTAATTTAGTTATTTTTGACAGAAGGGTTTTGTTATGTTAATAAGTTTTATAAGCAAACAAAGCTTACAAATCAGTGCAGTTTTGCAGAAGGTTCCTTGATGATTCTAATGACTTCTGTATGCAATGTTACAGCCATACTAGGAATCAATGGTCCACAATATAATATGTAAATACCTTAGTATGGTTAGTTTCTTGTTGGCTATATCGTACAAAAGGAATAATCCCAGTAGCATGGCAAGTTCTGCTCTGAATATTATTATTGCTGCTGCAGATGACCAAATAAATATCATGTGATTTTGTTTCAACCATCCATACAAAGCCAGTAGTACTACAATATTCATATGATATACAAGTAGTAATTATCATGTAAACCACTAAATAAAATACAGATAATATTGAATTTAAATTACCTAGTGGCATAGCCATTATATTTGGCAATGGACGACTTAGATAATACATAAAGTGATACTGTGTCACAGTAATTGCAACAAGCCATTTTGTAAATTGCAAACCAAATATGCTTTGTAAAGCATCTTTATACAGCTTCAATGTGTTTATTACTAACAAGCCCAATGTTGCTCTTACTGGAAAAACATGATACTAATTACCTCTTTTTAATGTGATATGTTTTATAAATTAAAGATTTAATATCAATAATAAGACAAAAGCTGTTAATAATACTAATGAATGATATTAATCAACTTACCAACATATTGAGCAAAAAACTTATTAAGTTGCAAATAATTAATGATTGCTATTAATGGCGATGCCAAGCCTGATATTATAATTGGTCCCATGAACGACCGTGGCACAACTCCAGGAAATTCATGATGATCATACTATCATAGAACAAGAATATGTTACAAATGATTAGTTATTTGTTTTTATTTTCTTTTTTAATTAATGTATGAATATTTTTTTATACAAATGCTCTAAACTATTTGATTGTCTTTTTGGCTATGTTTTTGGCTATGTTTTTGGCTACAAATTATTATAGTATGTTATTAATGAACATGTATAATTTCGAAAATTTTGTTAATATACTTTCACTTTAATGAAAG
This sequence comes from Bombus difficillimus, assembly GCA_014737525.1. Classification (NCBI taxonomy): domain Eukaryota; kingdom Metazoa; phylum Arthropoda; class Insecta; order Hymenoptera; family Apidae; genus Bombus; species Bombus difficillimus. The sequence continues at coordinate 409,313 of JACXIT010000158.1, forward strand.
CAGAAATTAATATATTAGCGAACTCTTCAAGCATGCAGAAACTATATCAGCTGATCGTAAGTTTATAAATACATGCATCTGCTTCTAAATATAATGTCTAAGTTTTTGCGTAATATCTCTTTGATTGTATGTCAGCAACCTGTCAAGGCAGAAAGACAAATATTCTCTCTCTTATTACTACTTATTTAATTCTTAAGCACTTGTCTACTAATATCATATAGTTCCAATAAATACTATAATAATTACCTCCGACAGGTTAAAACCATGGTATAAAATGTCGTGCATAGCCTGTAGATTGAAACTTTCTTCCACTTTTGTAAATGGACAGTACAATAAATGTACTAAAGCCACCAAGATAACTAAATGATCCATTATTTTATTTTATACGTGGAACGGGTTCAAAAACATTGTAAGACTTCGCGTTTTAATCATGACAATCTGACGAACACAGACAACTTTTTAAATACATATTTCTTGTATCAACCGGGAATACCACGTCGTCTGCTCTCATGGACTCCGTCCAAATTACGTATGTACTTTCATTGCCAACATTCCAGGTTTAATATTTCCTTAAATTTCCTAGAATTTCGTGTTAATTCACTATAATTTTTTCTCGTCAAATTCAACAGTTTTTCAACATTTTCCAGATAAGAAAATCCAACAAGTCTCGTAGTACTTTAAATACGATATAATATTTAACATAATTGATAAGGTAGATATTTTGCGTCATTATTATTCTTTTATTAAAAAGTTAGTTTATTAGCTCCCAGTAATTCATTATAACAATAATGTTACAATATTTTCGTTTATTAAGAAGATTAAGCGCTATAAAAATGTTTCCTCGTTCGGTGTGGCAATCTATTTCGATAAAAACTTACAAAATAAATCACAATATTTTTAATATTAATCAAAACGGCTTTTGCTAATAATTAATTCATCAATTCTAAACAACGTTCACTAATTACATACGGTTATTATATGAGGGCACAATACGTTCTTTGTTTTGGGAGGATCGATTACAATGCGACAATAGCCATACAATATTTCGCTACTATTATTGTATAAAAAGATACAAATACGTATAAAGTAAGCGTTTCAAAATATGTTATAAATTTTCACAACGCGATGCTGTAAATTTTAATTTTTCTTAAACAGATAGTTATTAGTTCATGATCTTTTAATTCACAAAATAAACAGAGGAGATATATGTATATATTATCATTTCTGCATATCTTTTGTCTGCATATTTTTTGAAAAAATAACGATCAAACATATTCTCGTTCGTTTCGCTACGTACAGATGTATATACAGTGTGTAGAGAAAATTCGTACTTTATTTTAGTATAATCGGAAAATACATTTGTCCCAAATACACGGAGGAAACCCATAGATTTCAAGCTGTAGATACAAATCGGTTTTACATTTGTTTCGTGCACATGTCTGACGTAGATGACGGTCTTCTGCGAGATTTTTTCCCCATTTATGTAAGATCCCATACAACATTTTTTAAGTATTCCATAATCAACGCGACGCTTGTATAAAACTGTATCGATCGCACGAACAAGACAGAGACAAGGTGCTTCATGAAAGCTGCGTTCTATTAAAAATATCGTAATTATTGTGTCTATATTTTTTCACATTTCACTATAAATATAACGTCACACTTCAATCTACGATTTAATTTAATCTTTCGTTCTGGTTTTCTTTTCTACTTTTCAAATTTTATTTCAAGTTGATTTTTCACAAAATAAAGACGCTTTTATCTATCTTGTTCCTGCTCGATGTACGTATATAGAAAGATCGTTTAGCAGAAATGACTCCGGCAGAATTAACGCCTTGGTTTCGGCGCTCGCGAGTGTATCGGCTTATTGTGCAACATGTGTTCGCATTTGGGAATGTGACGCTCGGCGGCGGCCTTATTGAATTTTCTTCCGCAGTGGGGGCACTGAATGTAATCGTAGTTATCGCTAACCGGCGGCGGTGGCAAATCGCTGAGCTTGCCTCCTGCGGCCAGGTGTGCTTGTACTTGCTTGGCCGAGCGTATGGCGTTAATGAAATCCTCGTGTTTGCGCCGCCAGTTCGACTTTATCTCCGGCTTCTTCGATTTCTGAAACATGCAAAACGACAATCCGTCTCATTCCTTCAGATCGATATCTCTCGTCCTTTTCTCCAAAAAAGAAGGAAAAAAAAAATAAAACGATTGATTCTTTCGCGGTATAAATAAATCTCTTATCGATAATGGATTTCTCTTCGTGATACGGACCAGCCTTGCCATTAAAAAAGTTTTCTATCTACTAAAATATATATAAGATAGTGGTATTCTTCCATCACTGAAAAGATTTTAGGTTAGCAACTAAGTGATTGCGGATTTTGTCATTAGATGGTGCACCTAAACCGCAATCACTTAGTTGCCAACCCAATAATATTAATATTATTTGAGAATTATTAAGGAAATTAAGATAATTACATATCGTGGATGGTTGATATCATTTTTTCGAAATTAATCGACCAATAACTAATTGACTAACAATTACCAGTCATTTTCACCGATTTCGTAGTTTTAGTATTAAATCACAAAATCTTATTTACTCGATACTTAACCTTTTCTCTAAATACACTGCATACAATTCTTACTCTTACGTTAGTCTTGTCCTTCGCGTTATATTATTTTATAACGAGTAGAATTCATTTTTACCTCTGCAAACATGGATTTAAAATTTACTTTGTTTAAAGCTTCGTACAGTTAGGATGAACTGAGATGGGAATTTTAAAAGATCGAAAGAGGACGAGATATTCGGGACAAGAAGTACTGACCTCCACCTGTTTTTTCACTAGTCCTTTTTTCACGAACGGTTCGAGATCGGTGCCTTTTACGCGATACATCATCGTATCGAATTGTTTCCTCTTTTTTTGGGTCGTTTTCGCGCAAATTTGCTCGTGAAGGGTTACTCGATCTTGAGCGAAACGGCGGCCACACATTTTGCAAGGAACCAGACCGTCACTGTAACATCTTTAGAAAAGAATTTGATGAGATTTGAAAAAAAAAACGTTGATATCTTCTTCTGTAAAGAAAATTGATCGGAAAGTTCCTTCAATTCCCGAGGTTATGTTCGACACAAGCGATTCTAAGATAAGAGGATAACGAAATATTTCCTTTTTCTCTGATACCTGTTGATGTTTTCTTGGTATATTTAGAAATTATTTAGAAATTATTTAGAAATTATTTATAATTTGTTCATAGTAAAAATATTACTTTTTTCAGAATTATTTTCATCGTTACAGACGCCATATTTTAACAACTTCTTTTAGCCGCATTCTTTCTACTCACAGTGTATAAATTTATCAAGCAAAATAATAATATCGACCCTAGGATATTAAACATTTTAAAATAAGGATAATTTTAGGTGCTATGAGTTTGACGATAAAATATTTCCCTGAAATATTTGTCTGAGATATTACAAGTTCCTTAATCTCATAACAGGAAAACCAATTACTCTAAAAATTCTTACGTCGCTGCAGCGGCTCCTCCGGTTCTGCTGGAAGCTGATCCTTTGTATCCTGTTGAACCGGAAATTGGCGTCTTTGCTCTCGAAGCCATTTTGCTTCTAGAACCGGAAGTCTGACCTTGCATGGGACTACCACCAGATGTGGACGAAACCGATGGTGGCCGTGTTGATTGCATGGAAGTAATCTGTTTCTAATTAATAGAAACGTTAAACGATAATTATTTTTACTTCAATAGAATATTTTCAATAGAATATTAAAAAAAAATGTTGCAATAGAAGAAGGTCAATTTTTCAACAGAAAGTTTCAGCCAGAGAATTATTAATAGAATATAACAGGTATTAAAACTCTATTATTAATATTATAATTGTTAATTATGAACTATTTATAAATAGAACAATTTATTTTATTTACAATTTGGCTAATAGTCTTTTGCTTTACAGGGACTCTAATAAAATATTGTTCATATATGTTGCTTATCGTTAAATGATGGATTAACAATTTCTTACATCGCACAAGGACACTGCTCTTGCAAAATAGTTTATTTTTATTAGCAGTTTATGATACTTTTGCCTTAATGAATAGCTGGCAAACTGGTGATTAACAAAATTATTCAATGATATAAAATGTACGAAATACCTGTTGATACTACTGTTTAATTTTGTTGTTAAAATTTAGCAAGGCGACTAGGAAATTTCGCTGTTGCGAATATTTCAATTAATCAGAAATTAGAGGAAGAGGAATCCATGTGCAGCGAAATCGCTGGATTTCCCGGGTTAAATAACGTCAAAGAGCACCAGACATTTTACTCTCTAAAGCTTTCTATTTACTTCTCACATACCAAACTTCAAGCTGTGGCAGAAAAATTGCATACGATATTCGATTGAAATTATCTTTGCGACCAAGAGCACATCATTCGTGGACCAATTATGTTTATAAATTAATAGAATAAATGTGTGAAGTTCCTTTCTTGTATTATATGTCTAGCTATGCGAGGATTACAATTAGGATACTTTTATTAAATTTGATTACATTTTATCTAAACTGCTGCATTTTATCATATGCTTTTATAATATAAATTTTGTCTGCATTTAGTAACAAAGATGAGAACATTTTTTCTTATAGTGAAACTATCAATGCAAGTATAATTACTTCTTTGTTCTTGAGATCTTTTACATTCCTGGCACGTCAGATATAAAAAGTATGTACTTTCTCAACTTTTTATAGAAAATAAATATTAATATTACAAAAAAACAAAGGAAAGATACACAGTTATGAAATATTTGGTTTCAACATTAAACGTATCCAAATTTTGCTACCTTTGTGTATTTTGCACCTTTCATGAACAAAGTATTGCAAAATTTGGGAAGAAGATACAGTGCCATGAATAATTATGAACTGCACTTTATTTTTAGAATATTTCATAATATTCAAAGAAAAATTGACAAGATCCTTTAATATAACGTAAAACAAAGCTGAAGATTAAACAAACAAAAATTTGTCTCTTTTGAAATCTGGAGGAAATGAAATCTTCCCTTAATTAAATTTCTGTTTTCCATTATGAAAGAACATAAACTCAGCGTGTTAATTTTGTTACATTTCCATTCAATATTCTTAACAGATGTTTCTTTATCTTTGATTACTTCTATTAATCTGTTACTCTACACTGTCTACCAATTTATTCAAAGCAAATCTTATTCTTCTTTTTTAAATTCAACGATATTTTCTACAGGTGGCTCCTCTCGGTCGTAAACTTTCCTCGCTGGAATTCCCCATAGGCTGCCGATTGGGATCGAGGACTCGAAGCTGGCCATGGTAATAATTCTATCCTGAAATCTTGAAATCATTTTTCTGTACCGGCGGCTGTACGAGTAGGAGCACCGTCTCGCTGAAAAATTGTCTTTTCGTCTTCTCTTTCAATTATGTAAGCATAGCGTTCAATTTATTTTTTACAAAAACATTTTCGCTTCACATATCCAGGCAGGAGCTGAGGTTTCTTGAAAGTATCGAAGAAAGAAAGCAGCAAATCTGGTCGAGTCTATGATTATTCGCAGCAACGTATCCCAAGGAACATGAACGTGAAAAAGGAGCGAGGAGAACAGCAGCTTTAAAATTCGAAACTGATGGCACTACAACTAACTAGAACAACTTGCTTCAATTGCTACATTGTTACATCAAAACCTTCGTTTCACTACAAAATTATTAACACAACCCTCTGTATGGAGTCTGCGTTATTTTTATTTGACATAATCGATTAACAGGTATGTGCTCACCTCGGTGGACTGTTTTCGTAAGAGCGGCTTCCGCGGAAGTGGCGCGTCGTTTTCCTTCGGTGGTTGCTCGTCCAAGTCGACGACCAGAGCGTCGCTTTTCTTCGTGGGCGAGTCGTTATCGTATTTCGTTTCGGCAGTTTGGTCTCGTAAATGCAGACCATTCTCGAGAATAGCGCTATCGACCATGTCCGCTGACTTTTTCGTAGTCGTGCTCGTCGCCGTCAACGCCTTCCTGTTTCCAATTGGCTCTGTGCCTTTCATAGTCGTTGGCCGTTTCGTCGATCTTGTGTCTTGAGCTTTCAACTCGCTCGACGCACGCTGTAACAGATACGCGTTCGTTTGAAACTGTCGCGCCAAACAATCGACGCGTTTCTTGTTATCTTCTAACGAAAGCCGTGTTTTAACAAAAGCGGTTAATACCATTTTAACCAGTCAGCTGTCTCTGACGAGTATACTCGTCACGAAGAAACGCCAGTACTTTGCGTTACGACGAGCCCTGTGAGCAATAAAATTAAAAAATGAAACGGTCCTTTCGTTACAATTTGATTCCAAATTATAACACACACTCTGTGCTTGACGAGTATACTCGTCACGAAGAAACGCCAGTACTTTGCGTTACGACGAGTCCTGTGAGTAATAAAATTCAAAAATGAAACGGTCCTTTCGTTACAATTTGATTCGAAATTGTAATATACACTTTGTGCTTGACGAGTATACTCGTCACGAAGAAACGCCAGTACTTTGCGTTACGACGAGTCCTGTGAGTAATAAAATTCAAAAATGAAACGGTCCTTTCGTTACAATTTGATTCCAAATTATAATATACACTCTGTGCTTGACGAGTATACTCGTCACGAAGAAACGCCAGTACTTTGCGTTACGACGAGTCCTGTGAGTAATAAAATTCAAAAATGAAACGGTCCTTTCGTTACAATTTGATTCCAAATTATAACACACTCTGTGTTTGACGAGTATACTCGTCATTTACTTACTTTCTGCCATGCGTTTCAGGTACACGCTTTTCAAAGTTCTCAAACAGGTGGCAACAGCTAACTGGTTAATGATATGCTAAAAATCAATTTACCACTTGTCCTAACAATTTGCAAGCAGAAACACGTTACCATAATCGTGTTCTTCCATCGAAACGTCAAAATCTTTGAAGAAAGAGGAAAACCTTTTATGCAATTCTTGCTTACCCTAGCGACCGTGTCCGGACTTTTGGACGGCGACGCTGGGACGTTTCTTCTCGCACGGATGCTCGTTTCCTTGGTCGTCTCCGGGCTCGGACTTTTCGCGACCCTGGAGAAACGCATCGTACACTTTACAGACGAACGCTCCGCATCCCCTAAAGCGTCGTTGCTCGCGGTAACGTTCACCGACCGTCCCGACGAACGTATCTCTTTTCTATTTCCAGCGCGATCATTGACATTTATTCGACGAGGTTCCGATCGACCCGCTGCTTTCGCCACGCTGCCTACGATCGCCGACATCGCCGACGGTTGCCCCGTTTCACGATCCCAACTTTCGTCCTCCATCGACCTACGAATATCCTCGATCGATCTCAGTTGCTTCGTCGATGAGCAACGACCCACACCTGTTGACGTTTTATCTATTTCTGCTTTGTCTATCGTCTCGTCGCTGCCAGAGAATTCCAAGCGTTTCGTCGCAGTGTTCACCGAGTCGCACGTTTTCTTCTTATTGGATGTCGTCGAGAGACGTTCCATGGCTCTCAAGGAATCGATGCTGCACCTCGATGCAACGCTTCCAGTCTCGCTGGAGTCAGTGTGCTGGAAAAGCTTCCGCTTGCACGACAGCGATCTCGATCTTATGGCAATTCGGCTGATCTCTATCGAGTTTCTGGCTTTCTCCAATTTTTTCTGCCTCCGCGTTTCTTGCGTTTCAGCCTGTCTTCCTTTAGCGACGGCCACTGCGCTCTTGGATACGGTCGTAGCTTTGCTGGCGCACGTTCTCTTAGTGAGAAGATTTACATTCGGTGGATCAAGTGCTTTCGGCGAAATCGTCTTTGAGTCTGCCTTGGGGCCAATGCTTCCGCCAGATTTCCTTCGTATTTCCTTCGGTATCGATTCCACGCTTCGTTCCAACGTGCCTCGGATCGATCCAGCCTCAGTTCCGATCGAATCGAAACGTCTGAGAGCCGACTCCACCGAGTCTGTTCTCTCGTAATTCTTGGAAAGTTCCTTTATGGAAGCTAAGCCGGCTTCTGACCTCCTAATATCGATCGTCGAGGGGCAGCAACTTTTCTTCATTTCAGTCAGTTCGTCTCTGACTGTACCGTCGTCCACTGATTCGCCAACCATATTTCGTGATTCCTGCTCAAAGTCTGATCCTCTCGTAGCACTGCGAACAAGCTGCATGGGCTTCAAAATTTCAGCCTGTTTGGACGTCTTGCCTTTCTTCCTCTCATCCGCGATACTCTGCTTCTTCGCAGTTCGTGCTCCAGCTCTTGAGATTTTCGTTTCGTTGTTTCGATCTGCCACATCAGTTGCTCCTTTCGAGCCACGAGCGATGGATTCGTTGGACGTTCGCGTTATACGCTTCGTAGCATCGTATCTGTCCACGTTCCACTTATCAGCAACCGTCTCTGAGCTCGTCTTTCCGCTGCTTGCTGAGATCGGACTCGCTGTTCGGCTGCGAGCCTTCAAAATGTCGCTCTCGTTCTTTCTATTCGCCTCGTTTACCTTCGTTCGACTCTGCAAGTTACGAGCACAAGCTGCAGGCTCCTTCTTCAGAGACGCAATCCGCGTTGTACGTTTCGAGCTAACGGGCCTCTCGTCCGCAGATTCTCGATCTCTCAGCGATTGCTGGAAAATGCTCGACTCCAGCAAGGATCCTCTCTGTTTAACTGGCTTGCGCACGGAATACGTCAGCAACCTTCCAACGCTCGACTTCTCGCAGGCTGTTCCCTTGCTCGATCTCGAGTAAGTGCCTCGAAGCTGCTTCTGTTTTACGTATCGTTCAGGCGTCCTGACTTCTCCGATCTGCGTGTCCACTTCCGCGGACCTGCAACTTTCCGATCCCGCGGTCGCAAGTTGGCGACCAGCTGGCGTCCCAGCTGTTTCCTCAACTTTCCTGTCCACCCTCGTCTCTGCCTGCATCCTATCGGCCTTCGGTCGCTCTTCCCATTCGCTCGATGTTCCATACGAAGCATAATCCACTCGATCTTGGCCACTCTGACGCTGCAGCACGTCGCGAATCAGTTTAGTCGAACGTAGGACACCCGCGGACCCTCTACGGCTAAGTGCATTCGCGTTTTCGGCTGTCAAGTTGTCGTCCTTGACGCTTAAAGGACTCTTCGAGGTTCTGTCCTTGACGTTGCTCGATAGATTCCTTGGCCTTGCCGTCATCTCACGTGCAACTGTTTGTTTAAGCGAGTGCGCACCTTTGGGCGGTTGCGCAACGTCTGTGCAAATCTTAGACTTAAGGCTCGTAGCTATGGCGGACTCTTCTGTCTCGTAACGCAAGAATTCTGGCGTTTCTTCTCTATTTTCCACGATTTCTCGAGACCTGGGCGACGAGTCGCGACTGCCGTCTGCGACGAAACTCGTTCTCTCGTCCTTCTCAGCTCGTCCATCATCGAACTGCGACTTCGTCTGACTTGGTGTTCTGGCGTCTGTCAGCTGAAGCTTTCTCGGCTCCACGTTTCTCGCTGCTTCTTCACATTGCTCCGAGAAAAATCGCGATACCGAGCTTCGGATGAAGCGTTTCGTCGTCTCGTCGTAGCTTTCTGTCGACGATCCTCTTGTCGCTTCTCTCGGTACGTTCGTGACGAGCTTCTCGCTTTTAGCAACGTACGACGTAGGACTTTGTTCTCTTTTCTTGTAGCACGCTAGATCTGTTTTTGCTTTCACTATCGTCTCCGGCGTGACCATCAGGATGCTGGCGGATCTGTCAGAATCCGAGCCGAAGTACTGCGGACTTACGCTGCAGCTTCTGGACGATGCTTTCGCGAAGACTGGTGATTTCGATTCGTCAGCACGAATTATCGAAGCATCGCGCTTTCCAGAACCGACCCTTCGACTCTCGCTGTCTTTCTTTATCATTTCCTTGACCACGTTTGCAGATACAGGAGCGGACTCGGTGTCCCTGTTGCGGATGGTCACCGTCGCGGCTGATCTTCTGCCTTCGCGACAGAAAGACCGAGGACTCGAGCTACGTTCTCTTGTTAGACGCTTGAAAACGTCAGGTAACTTGGCTTCGGTAGATTTAGGTAGAGTTTGGTACTTGCGTTTCGCGCAAGGTATCACGTCATATTTTGGACCTTCTGGAGAAGATTTGCTGATTGTATCGCGTTTGGGATATGTAGCGTGTCTCTTCATGGCGTCGTTCGTGGATTCTCTTATCGTGTTATTAGTCATATTCTTTTTGTTCTTTGACTCGATTTTTAATACGGAGCTCTTATTGTCTTTTATATAATTAGGGGACGTTGGAAGAATTGTCGAGTCTATCGCATAAGCCGTGGCTGATTTCTCCGATTCTTTGCAGAAGAATTTCGGACTATCGCTACGTGGTGTTCTGGTCTTCGAGGAATTAGCTGACCTTCCAGACTCTTTGCAGAAGATTCTTGGGCTCTCACTTCGCCGTTTAACGTCTTTTATGTCTTTAGAAGGTTCATGAATCGATCTTTCCGCACGTTTTGAGTCAATCGCGTAAGTTGTGGATTTTGGACTATCGCTTCGTTGCTTGACGTCTTTTAAATCTTCGAAAGAGAATCTTTTATTTGTTTCTGCGTCAATCGCGTAAGTGGTAGCTGATCTTTCAGACTCTTTGCAGAAGAATCTTGGGCTCTCACTTCGTCGTTTAACGTCTTTTATATCTTTCAAAGAAACACGGGTTAATTTCCCTGCGAGCTTTGAATCAGTCGCGTAAGTGGTACCTGACCTTTCAGACTCTTTGCAGAAAAATTCGGGACTTTCACTTCGGCGTTTAACGTCCTTTATATCTTTGGAAACTTCACGAATCAATCTTTCTGCAGACTTTGGCTCGATCGCGTAAGTTTGGGGTTTTGGACTGTCGCTTCGTTTCTTGACATCTTTTAAACCTCCGAGAGAGAATTTTTTACTTGTTTCTCCGTCAATCGCGTAAGTCGTTGCTGATTTATCAGACTCTTTGCAGAAGAATTTCGGACTTTCACTTCGTCGTTTCAAGTCTGTCGCATCTTTCATAGCTTCGCGAGTATACTTTTCTGCAGTCTTTGAGTCGATCGCGTAAGTCGTTGCTGATTTATCAGACTCTTTGCAGAAGAATTTTGGACTTTCACTTCGTCGTTTCAAGTCTCTCGTATCTTTCGTAGCTTCGCGAGTATACTTTTCTGCAGTCTTTGAGTCGATCGCGTAAGTCGTTGCTGATTTATCAGACTCTTTGCAGAAGAATTTCGGACTTTCACTTCGTCGTTTCAAGTCTCTCGTATCTTTCATAGCTTCGCGAGTATACTTTTCTGCAGTCTTTGAGTCGATCGCGTAAGTCGTTGCTGATTTATCAGACTCTTTGCAGAAGAATTTTGGACTTTCACTTCGTCGTTTCAAGTCTCTCGTATCTTTCATAGCTTCGCGAGTATACTTTTCTGCAGTCTTTGAGTCGATCGCGTAAGTCGTTGCTGATTTATCAGACTCTTTACAGAAGAATTTCGGACTCTCACTTCGTCGCTTAACGTCCTTTATAGCTTCGGAAACTTCAAGAATCGATCTCTTTGCAGACTTTGGAGGAATCACGTAAGTCGTTGCTGATTTTTCAGACTCTTCGCCGATAAATTTACCACGATCGTCTTGATCCTTGACATCTCTTAAAGCTTCAGAAGACAATTTCCTAGCAGTTGTTGCGCCAGTCGCAGAAGTTACAGCTGATTTTCCAGCATCTTTAGAGGATAATTCGTGACTTTCCCTTTTTCCTGTCTTATCTTTAAGCGACTCGGATGTCGATGTTCTTGCAGCTTTCGAGTCTATCGGGTATTTAATAACAGATTTCTCTTTATTAAATATCGCAGACCTTTCGCTTCTTCGTATTCTATCTTCAGACAAATCAGACGATAATTTCCTCGCAGTTTTCGAACCAACGACGTGCGCAGTGGCAGACTTCTCGGACTCTCCGCAGAAGATCCGTGGATTTTCGTCTTTTCGTCCCACATTTCTCCCGGAATCCAACGATACCGTTTTCCCCGCATTTCCAGAGACCACTGTCTTCCTTCTGGATTTGCTACTTGCAGGACTTTTCCCGTCGTTCGATCTTCTGTCTGAAGCTGTCTTGGTCAATCGGCTGCCGCTACGAAATCACAATCAGTATAACAATATTCCATTCTGCTTACAACTTACAAGCCTCAGAAATCCTCATTTGGCAGCGCTTAGCCTTGCTAACTCTATCTTCTTGCTCTACAATGCGGGTTTCGTTCGTTATCTGGTGTTAATCCTGCTTTGCGGTTGTGGTTAGCCGACATGAAGAAGATAGCAGAGGAAAATGAGTCAGGCGGACACGATATTTTCTAGGATTCTCCTTCGCGACAAAACAAAGCTAGGGCAGCTGGCTTCGATCTTCGGCTATTCGTCTCAACTGATCGCTTTTATTTTGTTAAAAAGATGTTGGTTACGCGGTAAAGCCGCGAGAAAAGCCACGTGGAGCTTCGAACGTCGCCGATGTTTCTCTCCGTTCGGAGTGTAAAACTTCGATACAGAAAATGTTGCAACAATATACATCGTTAGGATCCGGGAAAACACGGTTCGGTCACCGAGGAAAACAAAGTGCGTCGGTCAACCGCCGTGAAAGTTAAACTTAGCAGAATCATTTAATTAATTCAACATTGTTAATTTTACATCTAATACGATACTTTTTTTTTTTATTTGTTGTTCAGCTAGGAAGCAACTAAGGAAAATCCAACGGAAAATATACAAATTTCCTAATCGTCGTCGACGGTATTGCTAGTGGTGCGACTAATTGTTTCACGAGACGCTTTGTTCTCTTATTTCTTTCTTTTTTTTCGTCCACGTTGTCTCCGATAGTGCGACGGCTTCATGCTTGGCGAGTAGGCTGTTATGGTTGATGATGCAGCGTTTAATGTCCTTCGGCCGATTTATCCTTTCTCCGATAGCTTTAATGTTAGGCGGACATATAAATTAGAGCGGGCGCATCTTCCTTCTTGTGACAAACCGGAGACGCTGCGCCTTTAACTTTGCCGGAAACGCGCCATTTAGTTGTTCTTTCAAGGATGATCACTTCCAGGGAGCACGTATTGTTAGGCTACTACGGTTGCGTGGGTTTAAACGAGTCGAGCCTAGTCAGCGATCGCAATTATGCAACGAGAAATTAATCGGCGGCGTAGAGGGGTTTGGCGGGGCGAAAGCAGCGACGGATTGTTAGCGCTGATTGCCAATTAGCGGCCGGAGAATTCGCATTTGTCAGCGTTCGATTCGATCGTCGAAAGACGCCAGCTACTTGCGCGTTAAGATGCTTTCTATCCTCTACGTTCTTTTTTCTTCCCTCGTATGTATCTTTTTTTTTTTTGAAATAGCAGAAATATTTGATTCATTTGCAATGTAAAATATCTATTTGCTTTATTTACTTATTCGACAAACCTTTTGTTGTAGCGGATTATCGCACGGGACGGAGGAACAAAAAAGACAAAATAAAGAGGAGAAGTGGAAAGTAGCTGAAGATGCGCGTATGCACGAAAGAAGAGTAAAAGGATGTGAATAGACAGACAGAATGAGAATTGTAAGAAGCAATGACACGGTACAAAAGTGTAAAGACAGCTTACGACCTAACACTGTCGCAGAAAACGCTAGAAACAATGTCTTCAAGATACTTTAGATTGGCCGAAGATACTTTTGCTCGTGTCACACGAGTTTACGTGTTTGACTATACGAGTTAGCCGACTATGGTAACCATACAGAGTGTGGTGTTGTTTTACGCGAAACAACAGAACATTTGCTAAGCTTCTCGAAGGTACATTGAGCAACAGCGATTGCATGATATCCGGCCAGTCGACGATATCTTTAGCCATTTAATTATTAACACTTTACCGACTGATAACCGATTAATCGGGTTTTTGTTACCGACACTTACCGACCGATAGCTTATTAACCGGTTTTTTGTCGCCAACGTTTACCGACTGATGGCATATTAATTGGCTTCTTGTTGCCGACAATCTTTCTCATTATTTGAGCAGTAATTTGCTATTTAGTACTAAGGTACCTTGCTCAATTGCGTCAGTTGCGTTGCTTCGTAAGCTGCCACAGTTTTATACCAATTTGAAAAACGTATCGTTCGCGACGAAGAAAAAGAATGGTATTGGAGAGTTTAAACTGAAACAGAGCCGGCGCCAGGGAGAATCTGCGCCTGAGATGCCGGTCGGACGTGCGTACGTTGTTGAATCGCTAGCGGTCGGTAAAGTGCTAACAAAGATTACATGAAATATCATTCTTTGTTCGAGTTATCGTTAGATGAAATTTGTTGTAACTAGACCGCGGATGTTTATGCAGAATTATAGTTCTGTGAATAAGATCGAAGAAACATAAGCAAAAATTTCTTTGTTTTTTTTTTTTTTTAGTTAGACATTATACAGCAACTATACTATGAATATTTTATATATCTTCGTGTATTATGCAGGTGTACATTTTGTCTTAATTAAATGCGCGTAAACGTCCGCAGTGTAACTGTAATATCGTTAGAAATGCAGCGAATTTTGTTTCCAGTAGTTTGATGGTTTCGGCGATGATCTCTGTTGGAAATTGGAAATCGACAACGAGAACGGCGTATCTTAATTGTCAATGTCGAATGCGCGTTAAAACTTGCAACAGCCAATTATCCAGTTAACGATAGTTACCTCGCAGTTCAGCACTGCACGACCTTCCTTAAGAAACACTCTTAAATTTCAATCTACTTTTACCGCCTGGTATAAAATAAAATTGCGCTTTTAATGCTTTCGGCGAGGTTTGGCTAGATAAACAGGCGAATAAAAATGTTATTCTCAGATAAACAGAACATTTCGTAGAATTATAAAAATATTGTCAGCCGGTGGCACGTTGTTTCTCGTGCGTGCGCGCGTGTGTGTGTAAACCCAGATGAAATTAAGGATTTCATAAATATTTACGGATACGTGTTCGTAAATATTGATTTATAAATATGGAAGACTCGCGACCAAATGGATTTCACTCGCGGCAAATACGATACGAGTTATTTTTTCACCATTTTAATATAAAAATAACGTCGTTCTCGTTTCGGTTTCATCTACGTATTATTTTCACGGCTTGGAATTTTCTACTTTCTGTTTCTGGCTTTATTTCTACGTACCTGCAAGTGGATTTTGTTGGAAATATTGGGTCAGATCGTTTCTTCGGGGCAATGGCTGGGTTCTTCGTAACGTTGTTACCACGCCTCGCGTTCGCGTTTTTAAAACGTTCCAACCTGACCTCCGCTTGAGATAACTTCCTGGTAACACTTTGTTTTGGAAGCTTGTCAGGAACATCGACCATAAAGTCCTCGGGGAATTCCTCGCTCTCGAGGTCGTTTTTAACACGATGCTTCAACGTCTCGTCGTACTGCATCAGATGAAGTTTCGCCATCATACGATTCCTTTCTATCATATCCTCGTCCAAAACTTCCTCCATACGTGTCTGCTCGAATGCAATTGAAATATCGAGGTAAAAATTGTTCAAGGAAATATTTCCCTGTGCTATGTACACGACTAAAATTGTCAATAGCAAAAGAACGTGTATTTAAATACGTCGAGTGGAAATGATAGCGTTAGCTCTGGAATATTTTATCTCAATTACACGTTACAATTAATAGATTTGGTCCTAAGCTAAACAAATTGTATTTATCCTTGTGCTTTGAGTTTTAAGAATGCAACAACTTTAAACTCTTCAGTTATGTCTTTGCGTTTACTGTTTATTACAAGAAGCCAAGGAAAGTTCTACGAATTACTATGAAAATATTTTTCCAAATTCTATCCTTTGACTTGTTATGGTAAAAATACGTGGCAATTCGAATCCAACGCGTACCGTATGTATCACGTGTGTGTGTGTGTGTGTGTGTACACATACGAAGCAAAAATGTTAAGAAATGCTATTTCTATAGGGAAAATTGCCACGTTTGGAAAATGGCGCGTTACCTCGTCCCGATGGTTTCCATTCGCATATTGCGCGACGTGGTTCTCGTTTCCAAACTCGTCATCCTCTTGGTGCTGGCGCGCGCACGGACCGAACGATTCTCGACTGATTTCCTCGTGATACGAGACGATCGGTTTGCCACCGTTCAAATTGCTGTTCACGTCAGCTCTGGCTACTCGTTTCACAGTCATTGACTGTCGGTTCACCGTCAAATTTCCGTTCTTCTGCACGCCGTTTCCGTTCGTCTGTTTGCGCGATTTGTTCTCCAGCGGCTCCAGTGGGTAGCTTCTGTCGATGCCCTTCACCGTCGTTTGCCGTCTTTCGTCGAACATCTGCCTCACCTTTGCGAACAGATGTTATTTTTACGATTAATCTCGTCGCTGTTTGTTAACCAGTTAGTTGTTGCGACCACTTTGGTAACTTTGCATAGCAATGTGCCTGAACCGTGTGGCAAAAGTAAGCGGTGACGAGTATACTCGTCAAGTACAGAGTATGTGTTATAATATGGAATTAAGCTGCAACGAAACGGTTGTTTTATTTTTGAATTTTAATAGTGACAGGCTCGTAGCAACACAAAATGTTTCTTCATGACGAGTATACTCGCTAAGAATGGCTAACTGGTTGAAAGCAACGATGGATAAAAGATAGTGTTGCAAGTGTTTGTTTGTGTCAAAAGTATGCAATCATTTCGAAGTAACAGAATAAAATGCAAAAAGTAAGCGGCGACGAGTATACTCGTCAAGCACAGAGCGTGTGTTATAATATGGAATTAAGCTGCAACGAAACAGAATTTGATTAGTGACAGGCTCGTAGTAACACAAAATGTTTCTTCATGACGAGTATACTCGCTAAGAACGGCTAACTGGTTGGAAGCAACGATGGATAAAAGATAGTGTTGCAAGTGNTTTGTTTGTGTCAAAAGTATGCAATAATTTTGAAATAGCAGAATACAGTGCAAAAAGTAAGCGGCGACGAGTATACTCGTCAAGCGTAGAGTGTGTGTTATAATATGGAATTAAGCTGCAACGAAACGGTTGTTTTATTTTTGAATTTTATTAGTGACTGGCTCGTCGTAACAGAAAATGTTTCTTCATGACGAGTATACTCGCGAAGAACGGCTAACTGGTTGAAAGCAACGATGGATAAGTTTGAATAAACAATTATTCAAACTTATCCATCTTCTAGAAGTGTACAAACTGTACTAATTTGCCAACTAACGAATTGCTAATTAGCAGCACTAACCAAGGTAAATGTACCAAATGTAGCATGCAAATAGTATAATTTAAATAGTATAAAAGTATTTAGTGTGTTTATAGAATACACGTAATCGTAGTCAGCAAGAGCTTATCAGGAGATCCGACGATGAACAATAAATTAAAAAAAAAAAAAAGAAAAAAAGAAAAGAAAAAGAATCACGAGGAGAGATCGTTTCTCCTATTTTTCGATCCTCGCAACTGTAACAAATTTTCAGAACAAGTTCGTTCAATGTTACTCGAAGGTTTACCTTTACTTGTTGACATAATTTCACTTCCCGACAAACTGGTTCCACGCCCGACAACGCTCACTTACGAATTCTCAAGATTGCGGTCAAGGCTCGCCAAACCCTTAATCTTCTTACCTTTCTTCAATAATAAACGCAACCATCCACCTTGCTTCCAATTCTTCACAAATATTTTATGCAACACACTGTATGTTATATGCGAATATCAGTGCTATATACAGGGTGTGCCTAACTTAAATGTCAAAGTTTCGTGAGCGCGTAGGGGATGGATAAATTAAGCAGGAAACTGCGGAATTTAGTTTTAAAAGTCCCTCATAGGGCGCGTAATTGAAGTCGAGCAACGACGAGTATATACGTCGAACGCAGGTCAGGTGCTCCTACAATAAATTTTACATTTTTATTCGACGAAAAATGAACGATTCATCGTTGAGGAAGATATTGTTATTAAAAACTTACAAATTGGAAAATAATTAACAACTTGATTTGTAAAAAGCAATACATAATCGATACACTTAAGAGATTATTATCAAATAATCAAACTTCTTTTATAAAATACATAATAGGTTTATTGGGAATATAAAGGAAACTCACTAAATGTCATTTGTATTACTTTTTATCAAATTCTTCAATTATTATAGCAAATGCTGCTATTTTATTTTACACGACGAGTATACACGTCGAACGAAGTTAACTGGTTAGGAAGAAAAGTCCCGTAGGGATTTGCTGTTGGAGAAAATGGCGGTGAGAGGAGCAAAACAGTTCTCGTTTCTACGCTTGTTTATTCGCGTTATCGTCTATTTAATGAAGATACTGTTCAAAATACTGGCCTCACGCAGCGATGCGAGCATTGCACTTAACAACGACCGCTCTAATTGCAGCCAGACATTGTTCCGTTGATATTTGATGCGGAAACGTGCCATAAGGCAAATAAACAAATGAAAAAATGAGAACGTTTTCGTTTCTTTCGTCGCGACTTTCTCCGAAATGCAACGAGAACGAAGAAATCTGTGAAGGTCCTCTGGCGGCCAAGCATACGCACAAGTTTTTTTTTTATTATTTAACACTTTACCGACCGCTAGCAATTCAACAGCATACGCACGTTCGACCGGCAGCTCAGGCGCAGATTCCCCCTGGCGCCAGTTTTGTTTCGGTTT
This sequence comes from Bombus difficillimus, assembly GCA_014737525.1. Taxonomy (NCBI): domain Eukaryota; kingdom Metazoa; phylum Arthropoda; class Insecta; order Hymenoptera; family Apidae; genus Bombus; species Bombus difficillimus. Next base: position 427,859 of record JACXIT010000158.1, read on the forward strand.
AGACTTTCCAATACCATTCTTTTCGTTCATCGCGAACGATAAGTTTTATAAATTGTATAAAACTGTGGCAGCTTACAAAGCAACGCAACTGACGCAACTGAGCAAAGTACCTTAGTACTAAATAGCAAATTACTGCTCGGTCGGTAATGTGTTAATTTGTACTTTACAATTTGTCCAGCGGACATTCGGTCAATTTTTCTGGCTTACCAAGTGTGCGTAAACAAATTCCCCTGTCAAATCGTTCTCCGATTTCGAACAAGCGCCAATAACTGATAACTAATTATTGGGTTGGCAACAAAGTATTACCACGTAATGACATAATCCGCAATCACTTAGTTGCCAACCCAATAGTAATAAGAAAGAACTGATTGACCGAGTCAGCGTGGGAGTCAGTTAATTGGATAAAATGGCGAGTTTTCTTATTTTTATTATTTAATTCGTACTTTGCAATTACAAAAATTGCAAGTGTGTACGGGCTTGGAAAAAGCGGACAAACTGCGAAGGCGACGGTTGAGGGAAAATCACGAAGGGATCTGTAATCCGCTACGGAATTTTAATCTTAGGCCTCGTGAAATGACCAGTTTGAAAATTAAATTTGAAATTGTTATTTCTTTTGTTCATCTAACTTTATATAAATTCTGATATCAACAAAAATGGAAAAATTGATTGATCAGATAATGTAAGAATTTGCGCAAAGTTAAATGAATCAAAGAAACAACGATGAATGTCGATAATTTATCGACCCCCTATACGCGTTCGAAGTTTTCACATTTAAATTCGCGACACCCATATTTACAGACAAAAATAAGTAAAAGAGGGAAGAATAACATTTTGCCACCGAAGGCTTCGTTTTGGGAAAGAAATGAGTTTGAAAAGCCATCGAGTACCCCAGGTGCGTTAACTGTGAGTTTCCAATTACGAAACTTCTGTTGGTGCTCCTGTCTGTACCATTGAAACACGAACAACGTGACGATCTGTCTTTTAATTAATGAAGTGATTCCAACAAAATACTAATTTCGTCCTTGGACATGAAACGATGTTGAAATTAAATACAGAACGAGGGAAAGTAATAATCGATATCGCGGAGATAAGGCAACGACAATAACAGGAAGGGAATCGTGTTACCAGCCAGAAGCAGAAGTTTCATAGTTCGAAACTTGATACGACGATAGCTCACGAGATTGCAAACTCACTTTTTCTAAAAAACGAAGCCTCGAACGAAAAAATGTCGCTCTCCCTTTTTTCCACTTATTTCTCTATCAATACAATCACCGCCCGATCGCTCATACCACGATTTCGGAGACACCCTGTATGTTCGTAGGAATATTTTCCTGTACACAGAAGTTCTACACTTTCCGCGTATTTTTACACGAAGATTTACCGAATGTCCAGCTGGACAAATTGTAAAGTATAAATTAAGTTGCTCTTACCACGTTTTCGAAGACACCCTGTATGTACTTAGGGATATTTTTCTGTACACAGAAGTTCTACACTTTCCGCGTATTTTTACACGAAGATTTACCAAATGTCCAGCTGGACAAATTGTAAAGTATAAATTAAGTTGCTCTTACCACGTTTTCGAAGACACCCTGTATGTACTTAGGGATATTTTTCTGTACACAGAAGTTCTACACTTTCCGCGTAGTTTTACACGAAGATTTACCAAATGTCCAGCTGGACAAATTGTAAAGTACAAATTAAGTTGCCCTTACCACGTTTTCGGAGACACCCTGTATGTACCTAGGGATATTTTTCTGTACACAGAAGTTCTACACTTCCCGCGTATTTTTACACGAAGATTTACCGATTGTCCAGCTGAACAAATTGTAAAGTACAAATTAAGTTGCCCTTACCACGTTTTCGGAGACACCCTGTATGTACCTAGGGATATTTTTTTGTATACAGAAGTTCTACATTTTCCGCGTATTTTTACACGAAGATTTACCGATTGTTCAGCTGAACAAATTGTAAAGTACAAATTAAGTTGCCCTTACCACGTTTTCGGAGACACCCTGTATGTACCTAGGGATATTTTTTTGTATACAGAAGTTCTACATTTTCCGCGTATTTTTACACGAAGATTTACCGAATATTCAGCTGGACAAATTGTAAAGTACAAATTAAATAATAAACAAAGTTTTTTTTGCACGAAAAGCCACTTTCTTTCAGATTCTACCGCGATATGAGATGACCCATTTATTCGCATATCTTTCGTTCGATCACTTTATCCTTTCTATTCTATTTTAAGCGCGAGTAGTTTTGCTGTTAACCAGTTAATAATAAAATAATTGTATTCGACATGTTTCTAAGAAACTTTATTTCGGCGCGGTTGACGCATATACTCGTCGCGTGAAATAAAAAATTACCCCTAGCCATAAAAACACAAGATTTTAGCAAAATGTAAGTCATGCTCCGTACAATGTATTGCTTTTTATAAATCGAGTCGATTATTTCCCCTAATGCATCCTCATTTGTGTACTTTGCTGCGTATATCCGCCATTTTCCCAATCGTTTCGTCCACTTCATTTTATTATTTTTAGCAATTTTCAATTTTTTAATAACAATACCTTTTCAACGATGAATCGTTAATTTTCTATCGAATAAAAATCTACTCCTCCCTCCTTTTGCTTTATTTTCTTCGCAAAATTTACCATAGGAACATTTGTTCTGCGTTCGACGTATATACTCGTCGTCGCTTGATTTTCACTACGCAGGATATTTTTGAAACTAAACTTAACAGGTTAACGAACGAAGGCGTGTTTCGTGGGAGAAAAAAAAGAAAAAAGAAAGAGAAGAAACGGAACGAAAGGCTGAAAGGCGATTCGTTGTGATTCCCAGCCACGAAACAGCGGCCATTAGCCCATTCAAGAAAGCGTAGCGTGAAACCGCGTTACGACAACGCGCGGCGCGTTTCCACGCGAGGATTCGCTCACCTTTCCACCTTGCGAGGTCGAGGTTGTATGGCTGCTGCTCGAGGTCTTTGTGACGGTGTGCTGGCTGATGGAGGTAGCATGATTCGAGCTGTTGGAGCCGGCGCTGCCTCGTTGCACCACTTGATAAGCTCGTTGCTGTTGTTGATCGTAAAGCTGCAGCAACTTCTGCTCCTTTTCCTGCAGTTGCTTCTGCTGAAAGCGAGCCTGCGACAACCGCATGTAATTTTCTCTTAGCTTTATCATATCTCGCTGGGCAATGTTTCTCGATGGCGACAGACTTCTACGATTTTTAGCCTCGTCTTTAGCTTTAAAAGTCAATTGATGACAAATTTTCTGGTCTTATAAACTTAGGTTTGCTCATAGATTTTTAGCGAAGCTCATCAATTTCGTTACGTGAACGTGTGCACGAGCGTGACAAATTCTTTTAAATTTGTCGTTTGAGGGGATTTTTGAAGCAGAATGCTATCCGTTTGGGAAATTGTTGCTCCTTGCTTTTGTTTAATTTTCTTAGTTGTTAGAGAGTACAGGGATTGGACTTATGTGTAACATCGTTTAGGTTAGGTTTAGGTTAGGTTAGGATCGTTAGGTATGCGGTCGAGTACAAGAGACTAAGGAACATGTGAAGTTTGTAATTTTTAACCTGTTGAAATTGATAATAGGCTTGAAAACGGTTTTTCTATACTTTCCATATACTTTGCTATGAGTCTGGGTATTTCTTGTACTTTTTAATACTTCTTTAACACTACGATCTTTAAATCGAATTTTGTGAATGGATCCTGTAACGACCCAACGATTACATTTGTTTTTCAGAAACTACACGAGTACTTTAACGAAACAAATTACTCAGACGTGTTCTCTTTCAACGATAAAATGTCCAGCCAATAGCCTAGCAAAGAAACACAATCTGAAATATTGCAGAGGAATCAACGTCCCACAGCAACAACTCTTCAAACGTCACAAGTTTACCGCGTAGTGAACAAGCTGCAATGATCGACAATTGTCACTTTGTCAATGATCGCATAATCGAGCAAAACGTTCGTCCAAAAACTTGCTTGCACTTGAATTTCTTCCAACGCGACTGGCTTCCACTGGCTTGATCGATCCGCGATCGTTTCGTAGCTGATCTCCCTCGTGGAAACAATTAAGCCGAAGCTGTGATTCGCGAGCGAAGTTAACGCCGACCGGCTCGCGACTTCTGGTTAACCGCGGCTCCTACAGCGATAGTTGCACGGGCTACAGTGCGAGCGATGCATACGCGGCGCTCGCACGCTGTGCAATCTCATCGATTCCTTTTAACCTACATGCCAAGGGGTTAGTAAACTCGTTACCTCGCTGAAGCCGACGGAATTCTTCCCTTAATTCCAAGCGAGAGCCTAAAGACCAGGTACCAAGCGTTAGACGATTCATTATTACTCGAGCGATCGACTAATGGACTTGGGATTAAGCAGTTAGCTGCTTTTGACGAGTATACTCGTCACGAAGAAGTGGAAATATTTTGTGTTATGAAGAGAAAAATGATGAAGAAAATAAAACAATCGTTTCAGTACAATTTAACTCTATATTGCAACAGCCACACATATTGTGCTGCTTGACGAGTATACTCGTCATCACTTAATTTTTGCCACATGCTGTGGTACTTGGCGAGTATACTCGTCATCGCTTAATTTTTGCCACACACTGTGCTGCTTGACCGGTATACTCGTCATCGCTTACTTTCTGCCACACACTGTGGTGCTTGACGAGTATAGACGTCATCGCTTACTTTTGCCACACACTGTGGTGCTTGACGAGTATACTCGTCATCACTTAATTTTTGCCACATACTGTGGTGCTTGGCGAGTATACTCGTCATCGCTTAATTTTTGCCACACACGCCGTCGTGTTCGACGAGTATAGTCGTCATCGCTTACTTTTGCTACATACTGTGGTGTTTGACGAGTATATTCGTNCATCACTTAATTTTTGCCACATACTGTGGTGCTTGGCAAGTATACTCGTCATCGCTTAATTTTTGCCACACATACTGTCATGTTTGACGAGTATAGACGTCATCGCTTACTTTTGCCACACACTGTGGTGCTTGACGAGTATACTCGTCATCACTTAATTTTTGCCACATACTGTGGTGCTTGGCAAGTATACTCGTCATCGCTTACTTTTGCCATACACTGTGGTGCTTGACGAGTATGCTCGTCATCGCTTACTTTCTGCCACACATCTTAGGTACACGCTTTCCAAAATTTTCAGAGATCGCGACAGCCAACTGGTTAAGGAACAGCGTTTATAATCGAAATTGTATTTCCACATCGAAAGTACGTAATTGTAGCCTTTGTTTTCGCCCACGTGTAGTATACCGCTTCTATTTTTATATTCCAAAGTGACCATCTCGTTCTATCGCTTATCGACCACATCTGGCAATTATATTAGAAACGCGTCATTCAGAAAGAAAATCGAAACAAAGTGATCGAGTAAAAACGAAGAAGATCAATACGTGGCTCGTTTTATATACAATCAATCGTCAGTCAATGTATTACAATCAATTTTCGAGCGACGCGAGGACAGAAACGCGGGTAGACGCATCGTATGCGTCAGATGGTATTACGAGCAGTGCACGTGCATATGACGACAGCTTCATCATCTGTTGTACTTTTGTAATAAAAGATATTTCAAGTACGTAGAAGACCAACAACGTAAACATTTTCTCGCTAAAGCTAAGCCGACGAAACGAGGAACACTTCTTCTTAACAATTACACATATTTTCTACCGCGATTGTACGAACTTCTATAAAACATTGATCATAGATCTTCAGTTACCAACTTTTCAAATATTTTACATCGCCCCAAAAGTTTCTTTCATTTTATTGGGTTGGCATTGGATTTTGCCATTAGGTGGTCCGCAATCACTTAGTTGCCAACCTAATATAAGCAAACGTTGAATGTACAACATTTCTTCTTTTGTATTATTTTATTAACAGATTTGTAAAAACAACGAATAAAACAAAAAATATCTATTATTTCCTTATGAAACGAAAGAAACTTTTTACCAAGTATAATTAAACAAATTTTGTCAGGTTAAAAAAAATCGATTTAGTTTCGAACGAACGATGAGAAAGTTCCGCAGCTGGAAATTTCCCCACCTTACGCCGTACGTTTTGCAATGGTGAAAGACCTGTCGACGCAACTCCCCCCACCAGCCACTTAATTAAAGTCATGGTGAATAATCGTATTCGCGAACGTTCAGCTGATGTTGGCGCCTGTCGCTTGTGTGATCAACCGGCCAGGGATTCGTCTTCGTCGAAAGATCGAGTATTGTTTGATAATCAAGAGGAAACTGTTAATTGGATAGCCGTCGAATCGTTGAGCCGGCAATCAGGCGGCCTGCTAATTGATTTATTCCTAATGAGCCTGGTCGGCCGCGCCGCGTCCATCGTCTCTCGCTTTGTACACGTGCAAATTCCTGGCTCGGCCACCCGTGAACGCGTAATTCGTAATGATAACGAGACGTTGATTGGACGTCGATTAGCGTCGATGCTTCGATCGGTTGCCTGTAATATTTTTCCCTTTTTTACCATTTCGTCGATTAGACGTGATTTTTCCACCAACGTGATCGAACGACGTTCATGAAAAACAGCTTCGGCGCTTGTTTGCTTTCCTGTCTCCGCTTAAATCGATTATTGTAATCGCGACGATGTTCAGGTTACACTTGCTGCCCGTAAACGAACGATAAGCAGAAAAAGATTGTATTGGCTTGGCAACTAAATGATTGCGGATTTTGTAATACCACCTAGTGGCAAAATCCGCAATCACTTAGTTGCTAACCTCAACCAGCATTTACATTGAGCTGCGTTATTTGATGTTTGGAAATTAATACGAATACGTCGTTTCGAAGATTATTCGTTTTTATATCGCGATTACTACGTAGAATTGATGTGTTTTCTTAATTGCGCATTCTTCACATGTCACTTCCTTTCTAGGTTGCTGTGTCTCACGCTATAATTGCCAACCATTTACAAGTCGTTAACAGTGTAGCCACGTAATGTTAACCAATCGATTAGAGTAGCGAGCACGCGAATATCCAGCCGCCTATTCGTGAACGAGAATTTTCACAGCGATTTACGAAGTACGCGTACAATAGCAAGGGAACAACGACGAAGACCAAACTGTGTCAAGTACGTTTCACGCGATTCGCGTATTTCACGGAAGTATATTTTCGGATTAATTGAAAGTTCAAATTAAAACTCAAACTTCTCGAGTAAATTTACAAAATAAATAAAAATAACGTTTAATAACGCTATAAATATCACTATGGCAGTCACTCACCAAGTACACGTACGATAAGAGAGAAACAACGATAAAGAAAACTGAAAACTGTCAAACATTTTTTTACACTTTACTGACCCCTAGCGGTTCAACAGCAGACACACGTCCGACCGGAAACTCGGGCGCAGATTCTGCCTGGCGCTGGCTCTGTTTCCGTTTAGACTCTCCCATACCACTTTTTTCGTTCATCGCGAGCGCTAAGTCTTTCAAATTGGTATAAAACTGTGCGAGCTTACAAAGCAACGCAATTGACGCAACTGAACGATGTATCTTAGTACTAAATAACAAATTACTGCTCAAATAGTGAGAAAGATTGTCGATGACAAAAAGCTGATTAATAGGCTATCAGTCGGTAAACGTTGGAGAAAAAAAACCGGTTAATAAGCTATCGGTCGGTAAGTGTCGGTAACAAAAAACCAATTAATCGGCTATCAGTCGGTAAAGTGTTAACCACAGTCTCTAACAAAAGAAGGTTTTCCAGACCAACTTGCGATCCTTTCGAAATACAAAGGAAATCTTCGAACAAAGAAAATGTATAAATAACTGTAAAACAATTTCATCATTACGAGATACGTCGTAAACTGTTCAAACAAACGTTTCCTCCAAAGTGTTGCTGTGCGATATGCCTTTGCAACAGCAGCAATTAATCGATTACTTCTAAAAATATTTCAACTTTCTCAGTCAGTCTGTCGGTCGCATGTTCTATTCCTGGCTTTGCCACCTGCGGTGTATTCGAAGCAAAAACACCTTTTACCAAACGCAAAACAAAACGGACGAAAATGGAAAGGAGCGTGAGGCAGCTTTTATTTTCCAAAATAACAATTCGATGCAACGGCTTCTGCGTAGGTGGCACTGAAAACCTGACCTCGCAACAGCAGTACGTTCACCTTGCCCTTAAATAAGACTCTGGATTGCCGTGTACCGGTCCATCGAAACGGACGAGACGGAGAAGAAGAGAGAGAAAGAGAGAGAATAAAAAGAGGAAAAGAAAGGAAGAAAGGGACAGGTGGGCCAAGGGGAAGGATCGCAGGTACATTAAAGAAACAAGTAGCAGCGGAGGAAAGGAGGTCAGCGTGGAATGGCTGGCGAGAAACCGCGCAATCGTATCGTGGCTGAATCAGTGAGGCAAATGTAAAGAAAGTAAATGTAGAAAAGCTAGATAAGACTGTAACGTGCTGTATATTATAAGGAAATTTCTTTCCAACGATTTTCATTCAGCTTACTTTTTTGCCTGCCTGTCCGGGTGGAATTTTTTTTTTTAAACGAAGATTCAGCTACTTGCCTAGGACAGCTACAGAGCTGAAAGTTGGAAAACACGCTCGTTTTACCGCGATAACACCGTGTAATTTCAAGAAATCGATTCTTCCTTGCGGATAATTGTCTGGTTGGCCCAGGTTGAAGTCTCGAGATATCTTCTTATCGCACGGTGGGGCTCAATGTACGTTGTCGGATGACAACTTGCAGGGCGAAAAATAAACAACGAGGTGTGTAAATTGGAAAAGTTGAAAAAGATGGTCTTATTTAAAAATAAGTACTAAGAAGAAGAAAATAAGTTTGTTAGAATCAGGTACCGTGGAGTATTTGAACGTCATATACAGGGAAACCTGTACATATTAATCGCGGTATCGTATAATAGCGCATTGTTATTATTATTATTATTATAGGGTATTAGTCGATTGTTAAACTCGTATTATTAAAAATAAAAACCTGGCGAGCTCACATTACTTTAGTTGGAAAGTTTTCAGAATTGTAACGCTTTCGAGGACTCTCTGTCTGATTGGATAAATCTTGGATTTACGATTCGAGTCAAATATTGTTGCATTTGTACGTGGAAATCGTTAAAACATTGCCTTTCTTGCCTTCGTTGGAAATTTCTTTATCCAAAACGTTCATCGAAGAAAGCAGAAGACGCGTTGGTCGAATGGAGGTTGCGTTGCAAGGTTTTTAATTGTAATATTTTATTTTCCATCGATTATTCGAGAAAATTATTTTCTCCTTTCTGGTTCATTTTAAAATAAAAACTATGTTCTTTAATTTTATCAACCAGTTAACTGTTGCGAATTCTTTGAAAAGCGTGGTACTAAATTGTGTCGCAAAGAGTAACCGATGACGAGTATACTCGTCAAACACAGAGTATGCGTGGATGCTATTTTTTATTTGATTGCTTTATTTTTCAATTTTATTACTGCAGTTTACTGCCATTGCTAAATTGCAATTAAAACAACAAATTGTAACTACATTTTACGGGTGACGAGTATACTCGTCAGAACACAAAGTATTGCCAGTTCTTCGTGACGAGTATACTCATCAGAACAGAAAGTATTACCAGATCTTCGTGACGAGTATACTCGTCAGAACACAAAGTATTGCCAGTTCTTCGTGACGAGTATACTCGTCAGAATACAAAATATTGCCAGATCTTCGTGACGAGTACACTCGTTAGAACAGAAAGTATTGCCAGTTCTTCGTGACGAGTATACTCGTCAGAATACAAAATATTGCCAGATCTTCGTGACGAGTATACTCGTCAGAACAGAAAGTATTACCAGATCTTCGTGACGAGTATACTCGTCAGAATACAAAATATTACCAGATCTTCGTGACGAGTATACTCGTCAGAACAGAAAGTATTACCAGATCTTCGTGACGAGTATGCTCGTCAGAACACAAAATATTGCCAGTTCTTCGTGACGAGTATACCCGTCAGAACCGGCTAACCGGTTAATTTACATATTTCATTCTCGTCTGCTCGTCTACGACCGCCCAAGCGATTGTTCGTGATGAACAATGGATAGCCATTGGATTTTGATGGACAATATGGACATTGGCCAACAATTTACTAATCGATTTAAGAGCTGATTCTGCGCACAAAATATACAGTGTATAAATTTGTTCCTATGTGTATCGTAGTATATTTCTTTCCAGTTCTACGTTCGCTATATATATTCGACTAACCAACCACAGCGAACACCAAAATAGGAACGTTCATGAGTGATGCAGCGATATTTGCAAGTCACGAAGATCCTAAAATTGCATTCTCCTACCTTCAAGATCACCTGAATTTGCTTCAAAAGTAGCTTGTCAAATAGAAAGCTAAAATCAACGAGACTAAGTCAACCGGTGTAAATTTCTTTTTCAGGAAAGAGCAATGCCATCCCAAACTTTATCAAACGCGTAAAAACTGCATAAAAATACCGGAGCTGTCAACAGTACGATATTTATTGGATTAGCAACTAAATTCAACACCACCTAATGACAAAATCCGCAATCACTTAGCTGCCAGCTACAATAGGTCTTCGCAATATGTTGCGCGCAATAAAGTCAATTGAAAGGAACAATTAATGATAAAAAGAAGCAAATAGATGGAAGATGCGAAAATATGTATTGACAACTTGTCAGAAAGCGAGGATTATCAGCGAGGAATAAGACACTTCTTTATAGAAAAGATAACAAGGCCGATATGGATTTATGGCATCGAGCTACAGGGTCGTGTCTGTAAATCCAATACTGTCATCGTACGAAGATCTCAAGCCAAAATACTCCGAAGGATGACGGATGCACCGTGCTATGCATCAAACAAAACGCTGCACGATGACTCTGACATGCAATTCATCAGAGGGACAATACGAGAAAGAAGCAACAGCCACTACATCAAACTGGATCTTCGCAGCAATCTTCTTGGTTCTACCGGTTCTGAAGAAACAGGGTCCTAGAAGACTAAAAGGACATTGGCCAAAATGACGTCAGTGGCCAGAGTGACGTCAAATGAGTAGACGTTACCACATACAGGATGAATCAATATCAGAGACTACTGTGTTTTTGATAGTTTGATCGAAAATCGTTTTATCAGATATAGCGTGGTTTCAAGAGAGTTTCAACGTGATTATAGCAAATTTGTTGTCAGCTCTCTTTTTTCTCATCATTTTTCGACATCACCTTGAATTTTTTGCAAATAAATCAATAATTTTTTAATAAAACACCTATCTGTTAGAGCATTCCAAGGCTAATTTGTACTTTACAACTTGTCCAGCTGGACATTAGGTAAATTTTTTTTCTCCACTGATCACGACTCCTGGTTCACCCTGTATAAGGAACCTGAGGCACCAAATCAGCCCAAAGAATCTTCTCTTTGATTCTGATCGCCAATGCGAAGATAGGAAAAAGAAAGTTCACTTCTTGTTGTTACAGTAACAGTTTATGTCAGTTTCGATTAAACGAGATGAAATGTTGTACGTATCAGAATCCTTCAATTCGTCGATCCAATTATTTTCTCAGAAATTTTCCTCATAGACACGCAAACGTAAACTTTCTCGAGCTTTCAAGATATTACACCGCGCAAGGAAAGTTCCAGACCGTGCATCACGTATAATAATCAGACTTACTTAATTTGTCCATGTAATCTGAGAAAATTAGATTAACCACTACGCTATAAAATTAGCAATCCAATTTGATACTACTAATCATCAACAAACACATTCGATGTTGCTCGAAATCCTGTCATTTTACATTCTGTAAAAATAATCATCTTCCCATTAATTTGTTACTATTCCGCCAAGAAGAACGATCTAACGAAAAGATTGGAAATTTCCAGCGAAGCGTTTTTTCCAGCGAGCGCAACGAAAAAGGCAAACGGAGAATCGTGTCTTGTTGTTTCGAAAACATCGACCAGCAACGAACATGTGCGGCGAATATCAGGCGATGGAAATGGAGAAACTGGCTACGTCGTCGCATCAATGACACACCAACGACACCGCAACACGACGTCCTGGCGAGCAAAAGGAACGTCAGAGAACGCGTGCCTTCTCCTCTATAAATGGTCATGTGTGTCAGAGGCGCGATACTGCGATCTTGCACGCCTGGTTCAAGTGTGAACAGTGAATGATCCAACTGATCCGATGATTCCTTTCGCATCCCAGTCTGTTTACACCTATATGGGTCTTCCCTTTGAACGATTATCTTCCCTCTGAAGCTTAGAACGATTATTTTCCTGTTTTCTCCACTTGGAAAATTCATTCGAACCTGATTTTATTATTATGTTATTTTATGCCAGTGTGTGATTATGCTGTTACGAGTAATCACGAACGATGGGAATATTCGAGTGAGAATTTCTACACAGGTTTAGGTAGCTTCGAGGTGACGAAAGAAGAAACGAAACGCGTATGCTCTGGTCCATTTGGACGGTTACTTTTCTTACGCAAATTACTGCAAGCGAAACTGCCATAAATGTGTCTCAAGGATTTCTGAATTTTACGACTCACTATGCTTACAGATAGCGAAACCGATTAGCCGTTGAAAAGGTGCGTTGAATCGCGTGAACATCGTTTTGAACATATTGGCTTGGCAACTAAGTGATTGCGGATTGTGTCGTTAGGTGGCAATGGAAAAACCCGCAATCACTTAGTTGCCAAGCCAATGGATAAAAATCAGATCTGTTTACGATTCCAACGCGTTCCTTCGTAGCAACTTTACGAGATCATTTCATACGCGAAAACGAGGAGAAATAAGAAGCGCGAGAGGAACGGTCGTCGTGTTTCTCCTGTTTCTTCCTCTTCCTTTCTATTGGCTTGGCAACCAAGTGATTGCCACCAAATCAATCATCATCAGAAACGCGCCAAAATCTTTGTAAACGCGCAAGAATCGTAGAAATGCTTCGAGCTGATTCGATAAGTCGTATGATAAACGAACATACTGAATTATTGGCTTGGCAACTAAGTGACTGCGGATTTTGTCATTGGGTGGTATCGAAAAATCCGCAATCACTTAGTTGCCAAGCAATACATACGTAGGTACATATACGTATAAATAAATCAGTTAAATATGTGTAAATTGAAATAAATTAAGGAAAAAGCTGCAGACGATAAATAAAGCGGATCCTGTCACTGTTTCAATGCAAATTACGATAGTAAATTTTATGTCATAATTATGAAGTCTACAGTGACAGATAAAAGACAGTTTACTGATTGGCACACTATGAGTGGTAGCAATTTTTACGAAATATTTTTATACAGAAAAGAACTGTTTATATCGCTACTTTATAAAAGAGAAACGTTTCAGAAACGTGCAAACAATTTCGTATCACGTTGGTAACAATCGCGTGATTTGCAACATATTGGTTTGGCAACTAAGTGGTTGCGGATCTTGTCGTTACCACCTAATGACAAAATCCGCAATCTCTTAGTTGTCAAGCCAATATAACACGATAATATGCCATGTAACATTTCGAAGAAGCTACGTGCGATCAAAAGCCTCGTTAAAGAAACGACAGTGTGATATGCGGCGGCTTAATGAACCCGCAACAACCTAATTTAGCTATAATTACAAAAGACGAAGACGTCTTGCAGATGTTAAATTAGAGTTGAAATATTTGCTGAATTAATAGTTTCTCGACATAAATGAACCAGTACATTTTTACAGCCAACCTATGGAAAAATATATTTTTCTATGGAGAAGCTAACGACGACCTTGAAACCTCATTGAAAAAAAGTGACTTTTAGAGAAAGTTTCGTCCATCGTAGCACGTGGCCAGCACAACTTTATCCTGTCAAGCTTCTTCATGCGACCATTAACGCTAGAACTACCACACCAGGCAAATTGACTGGTTTTACAATTTTATTTTAAAATTCCTACTTCATGTTATATTTTTTCCACGATGATATAATGACTTTCTTGTTTTTTATGTATTCAAATTGAAACTAATTTTTTATCGAGGCTACTTATACCAATAGCAGTGAAAATGTCTGGTACTTGTCAAAGTGTACAGGAGTCCTGCAATCTGTTTACCCCAATTAACCAGTTTCCTTCTTTTCTACAACTTGCCACACGTTTTTCAAATTTTCACCGCGTATCATTCGATACGACGATATCAGTAATCAGGAAAATTCCCGATCAATGACACTAGAAATGCCACAGCGATCAAAACGACTGGTTCTACAATTTTATAAATGTGCCAACCCTCGTTTAGGGATCATGGTGCCAGCTGGATTAATAATAGCAAAAATGTACTACACAACATGAAATTGCTTCTATAAGAAAGTAATAAGTCAATAAATATAAAAATATTTTATTATTACGTATTTTTTAAAGACCAGTCATTTTTACTAATTTTTTGTAGAAATAGCTTCGTCTTAACTATCGGTAGTTCTACTGTTAACAACACACAAATTTATTACATTTATTTGCCCCGTCCCGTATATGAAATTTTTCATTAAAAACGTATATATATATTGAAATAAACAATGTTGGAAAATAATTTCGCCACCAGGTATATGTACCATATCATTGAACATTATCAGAAAGAAAAGGAGCACTCATAATAAAAGAGTAACGTTTGTAGAACAATATCGCCAGAGACAGTACCATGTTATTCAGATTGGACTTGATCTCTTGAGCTGCCCAGGACGTTTCCATGTCCATGGAGACTCCGGGGGGTTGCAGTTGTTTCGATCGAATCGACGTATTTTTGCTTTGCTTCTTCCTTTCCTTGCGCTTCATCTTTCATGGCTATTCCTCATCGCTTCCACGAGTAAACATTAACCTTCTTCTTCGCGTCTTTATCACGTGCTCTTCGCCAGAGATACACACGATATTTACACCTTACATGGTCCTCACCTTACACGATTTAGCGCCTTCCATTTATCATTCAGCTTCGAGAAGTTATATTCAAAGTGCCAGCTTTCTATTTTATGGCCCATTGTTCGCACCTCTCCGACGCCAGAAGCCATCCAACTTGAAGTTACAAGCTTACGATATCACGTGGCGGTGTCTTCAAGGCCGACCTTGCGATCCTCAAGTTCACAGGATCCGCGAAGCGAAACTCGCAAGCCGCAGATTCGATGGAGTAGCCGCGAGTTCGCTGTTTAATTAGCCATTTGATAGCTCGTCATCGATGCTTCAACCTTCCAGATTCAATTAAACTATTGCAGTTAGGAGTTTACGTCAGCGTTCTGCTGACGAGCAATCGATACGGCGTTACGTGGCTGGGTGGAAGGTCGCTCTTATGGATGTCAAGTTCATAGCTTTGGCGACGAAACTTCAGAACTCTCGGCTTCCATGAACACAGGCTACGATTTCCTTATTTGATTAGCGGTTTATTACCTGGTCATTGATACGCGCCACTCTCTTGTTTCTACGTTAAACCAACGATATAACGCGTGTCTCGTTATGGAGCAAGTTTCCAACAGTTCAAACTTTGTTCAAGCTTGTGAAGATTTATTTTTATAAAAGTTGGCGAAAGTGTATTTTCTTCGAAAGCATCCGCAATTTAATTCCACGTCGTATGTCAGTTCCAATCGCTGCAAAATATTTCATTCATTTGGTGTAATCCTTACGATTATCATCATCGTGGATTATGGCTGTCGTTCGTTATTGATTGTTAGATCGGACGTTCATAGTCGCGAAGAATTCGTGGCTCTTGTATTTTGGCCTAGTTGCGGAATGTAGAGCAGAAGTCATGGCGCCATAATGTCACGTTAAATATTTAGTAATACGTTCTTGTCAGCTTTCTGCTTCTACGTATTTATCGAGACAGCGTCGAAACGCGTTCTAATTTTCAACCTAAGCCTCCGGACATAATAAAGAAATTTCGAGCGAAGAATTTGTCGAAGAAACTTGTTAACACCTTTTAAACTGTTCGCTGTACGTACAGAAAGCCTTTACGTTGCTTGTCATCTTTCTTCCAGTGTCCTCCGAGACACTGTCAGTAGCCACAGCTACTGTCAAACTTGCGGATATTCAGATCTCTGAGAACCTTTCTCTGTATTTACTCAAATAAAATACTCTGAAATCTCAAGCGAAGCATTGATCGAGAAAAGAGACAGACCTACTCTTCGTCTTCTTGCGTTTATTGACTATGCTAATTTCCTAATTCCAATATTAAGTTTCCGATAAAAAGAGCGTTAATTACGGTATTTTCGTGTCGTACAATTTTCTCAGTTCAAAGTTTCTATCTTCTTGGGTCTGTCTGGTTCTAACGTTCGACAGAGAATTTGCCAATTGTCAGTTGTTGAATTTTCGGCAATTTATCGTGCAGCGATTTTTCTGCGTTTCTGCCTTCAGCCACGATTTCTTGCCAAACTGCAGCCATCGAGCAGTAATCGACGATGAATTATAACCTGGTGATAGAGCTGACACTACGAGGGTTACCATCACAACTGCGTTGTTACCAAGCTCGGTTTGCTTACGCTCCATCGGCGCGCATGTGCAACTTTCCTACCCTTCGATTGTTGATGACAACGTGGTCATCGTGAATCGTCAGATTATCGCTGCGTAATTCGCTATCATCAGCGTTGCTATTACAAGGTAGGTTATTATGAGACGAGAAAATAACGGGAGAAACGAATTTAGGAATTTACGACTCTTTCAGCTCTTTGAATTTGTCCGTTTCGCCTGCTCGACCGTTCAGCACCGTAAACAGGCAAAACGAAGTACATAAATTACTGAAACGCCGATAATCGATCGTCACGTCAATCATCTAATCACAGTTTCAGAAAGAGAATATTTTTCCAGAAATACCTTCGGTATTTTTGGAGTTTTATAGATTTCCAGCTAACTGCTTGCAGAAAATAAGAATATAATTAATACCGCTTGTTTTTTTCTATTTTTCAGATTGCATTATACAGGGTGCCCCAGCACAATCACCGTACAATTGACAAGGGAACGATTGTGCGCGAAAAAACAAGCGGAAAGTGTGCAACGAGAGTTATTTATTCGACGCTTCGTTTCCGGGAAAATCGAGTTTGTAAATTTGTAGAGTATACGTAAATTTGGATAATTCTGGGCTAGACAGGGCCGAATATGGTCGACAGGAAGTTATTCTGCGTGAAAAAACAAGTGGAAAATGTAGAATAAAGTTTATTCATTGGACGTTTCGTTTTTGGGGAAACCGAGCTTCTAAATTTGTCAACTATACTTTTGTTTGATTAATTTCAGGCTAGATAGGACCGAATGATCGACAGGAAGTTATTCTACGTATAAAAATAAGTAAAAAATGTAGAATAATGTTTTCCCGTAGAAAGCTTCGTTTCCGAGAAAATGAAATCTCAAAATTGATGGGCTATGCGTGCATCAGGCCAGTTCTTAATCGAACACGTTCAAATTCTATTTTCTTGTGAACGGAGCTATATAGGAGAAAATGTTATTTCACATTTGTCACTTGTTTTCGTACGTAGTGTAATCTTATGCTAATTATTTTTTCGTATCTAGCCGGTGGATAATTAAAGCTCACGCGCGCCAAACAAATTTTTAGATTCGATTCTATCGGAAACGAAGCGCCGTATAAAAAATTTCTATTCTACATTATCGATTTATTTTTTCACGTAGAATCACTCCCTTGTCGATTGTAGTATAGTTACCAAGACTATACATGGAAGAATTACTATTTTTTCGTGCAAGTTGAGATTTCTATCCTGTAAATTATGTGCTCAAGCGTAATATTCGCGAAGAAATTTCGCAGACTGTTCTTCGTATTGTTAAACACACTTGATATTCCATTTTCTGTGAAACAATTCCAAACAGTAAAGTTCAAGGTTATTCGACCACGAAATCTATTTGCCAAGGTACCGATCGTTAAATGAAAATGACACAGGACTATTAAAACTTTTTATTATAATTTTTATGCATTGCTTTCGCGTCTGTATCGAATGTAAAAATTCGATATACAGGGTGAGTCATGTAAAACAGAACGTAAAGATATCTTTGTTAATATCGAAGATAGAAAAAAGTGTCAGAGAGGAAAGTGACATCGTTTAAGGAGACACATATGACGATACTAAAACGTCTGTTGATTGACGCTTTTTTCAAGATTTTTTGGAAAGATCATCGGTGCTTATATATATATAGTTCCATTCAAAAAAGCATCGATGATCTTGCCAAAAGTTTTGAAAAAATCATCGATCAATTTTTTAGTATCGTCGTATTTGTCTCCTGGAACAATTATAACTTTCCTGTTTGACACTTTTCCCTGTCTTCGACACTAACAGAGATATTTAGCTGTTTTGTTTTACACAACTCACCCTGTATATGCGTCCGACCAAAGCGAATAAAATTGCTTCTCGAACAAATGTCGAATCTTCGTTCGCGGGGAAACACGTTCGAGAAATCCGCTGGAGTCGCGTGTTTCGTCGTTTGTTAACTGGATTATTTAAAACTTCAGCTGCAGCTACGTTGAAATTCAAAGTTCAAGGTTGCTGAAGAGATGGATTTGCACGATGCCGCGCGCAGATAATACATACTCCTTGAAAATCCTACGAATTCCATGTTTAAATTTCATTTTTAAACACCTTCGCTCGAATAAAATTTCCTGTAATTCCATCTGGCTTGACGAGATATTTTATACGAGAAGATTGTTATTATTAAAATTATAAAGAAATAATATTACTATTCGTGAAGTTAAAAGCGCGAAGAACGTTATACAACATAACGTTACGTAAAACATTTTGTCTTTCACCATATTTATCTTCGTTTTATTATTCGACGTTATGGGAAATATTTTCAATAAGTGGAAAATTCGAATGATAAAAGAGTGTTTCACGGTCTTATGAAGATCTCTGAGATTTATTTGGCCACGTTAAAATTCCATCTTCTTTCCGTATTAATATTCGATAAAAAGTTTTCACATCCTTTAATCCCTGTATGGAATTTCTATGGGGTCACGGAAAAATGTAAATTTCCGTGGAAACGACCTAGTGCCATAAGTTTTCCAAACACGAGCAGTAAAATTTATGTGGGAGTAAAATTTATGCAGAAGTAAAATGCGGTACGTTTAATTATCGTGGCGCATCATTTTAATGATTTATTGCGCTTAGATGTGCATACTGATTTGAATATCATTTATTTTCATATTTCATACATATAATACAAGCAGTTGTACGCGTCGGTCAGCATTTAATGTTTGTTAATACGTCGTAGTAAATGCTTCGACTACTTTAACTAGTTAGCTGTTTTTGACGAGTATACTCGTCATGAAGAAATGACAATATTTTGTGTTTTGACGAGTATACTCGCCATGCGTAGAAAAACTAAAACACTCGTTTCATTACAATTTAATTCTATGTTGTAACGGCCACATATACTCTGTGTTTGACGAGTATACTCGTCATGAAGAAATGACAATATTTTGTGTTCTGACGAGTATATTCGCCATGCGTAAAAAAAAAAAAAATAAAACACTCGCTTCATTACAATTTAGTTCTATGTTGTAACAGCCACTCTCTGTGTTTGACGAGTATACTCGTCATCGCTTACTTTTTCCAATATTCACTATTTTAGTTACATTTAATCAATTATTACAGTTGTATCAAAATTGTGGTTGAGCGTTATTATGATGCGAAACTGAAAGGAAAATGTATAGTAACTGAAAAATATATATCTCGATTGGAAAAGGAGATTTGTATGGATTATGAGAGTTAGAAATGTAGGGGAAAGCTTTTCTTTCGACAAATACTGTTTTCGACTGTAACAAATAACGGTCTCTCTAAAGCGAAGCTTTCCTCGTATTATCATCATTTGTCTTGTAAATTCAAACAGCCAAACTTGATCAGAATTGCCAGTACATTACGAGACTTTATAAGTCTTATGACATATAGCGTCATTAGGTTAAAAGTAATGAGTATTTCCGAACAGAAAGTGTCCGATCTACGCCCATTTGTTGTTGAAATTTCAGACATTTTTCGTCCACAGAACAGAAGAGAATTACGTTGATGACGACAAGAAATATCATATTTATCTCTGGATTTGAATGGCAATATTCGAACATTTCAATTTGAAGGTGGAAAAATGCAAAGAATACGTGCAGGATGCAAAGATACACAAAATATTCAAAGTAGGCTCGATATAGAGTTCTATATAATATTTAAAAGATATAACAAATCTTCGATTTTTTAAATATTGTGTTTACAAACATATGGATTAGCGGGAAGATCGACGAAACTGTCGGAGTTATTAAACAATTATTATTATAATAAACAAAAATTAAACAGTAAGATGGATAAATGTATATTAACTAAGAAACAACTAGGGGATAATAGGCAAATGATACTAACAGTACTAACGATATAGCAGCAATAACAGTACTCTCAATAATAGTAGCAATAAGATGTAATAATTAAAAGATCGATATAATCAAATGAAAGGAATGAATTTGCAATCTTATAAAGGTTTTCAACTCATGGAGGCTCGAGTTATCGAGGTTTGACCGCATTGCAATTACGGATTTTCGGAATATTTGTTCATTTACGTATATACTTTATGCTTATTCGTTTACTCATATACTTATGTATTTATTCATTTACTTATACACTTACTTATTCATACATTTGCTTATATACTTATATGCTTTTTCATTTACTCATAGACTTACATACTTATATTGTTATTCATTTACTTGTATACTTGCATACTTATTCATTTACTTACATACTTATATTGTTATTTATTTACTTGCATACTTACATACTTATTCATTTACTTGTATACTTACATACTTGTTCATTTACTTACATACTTGCATACTTATTCATTTACTTATATACTTATGTTGTTATTCATTTACTTGTATACTTCCATACTTATTCATTTACTTATATACTCATGTGCTTATTCATTTACTTATATACTTCCATACTTATTCATTTACTTACATACTTACTTACTCATTCATTTATTTATATACTTATATACTTTTTCTTTTACTTATATATTTACATACTTATATTGTTATTCATTTACTTTTATACTTAAATACTTATTCATTTAATTGCATACTTATATTGTTATTCATTTACTTATATATTTACATACTTATTCATTTACTTTTATACTTACATACTTGTTCATTTACTTACATACTTGCATACTTATTCATTTACTTTTATACTTACATACTTGTTCATTTACTTACATACTTGCATACTTATTCATTTACTTATATACTTATATTGTTATTCATTTACTTGTATACTTTCATACTTATTCATTTACTTGTATACTTTCATACTTATTCATTTACTTATATACTTCCATACTTATTCATTTTCCTACATGTTTATATTGTTATTCATTTACTTGTATACTTATTCATTTACGTATATACTTATGTACTTATTCATTTACTTATACACTTACCTATACTTGTTCATTTCTTATTCATGACATATTCTTATTCATTTGCAATTCAATATCTCAACTGAAAGAAATTCGTAAGGAGATGCTTACTCTCGCGAAATCAAAATTCTATTCTTCTCTGACAAAATCACGTTGGCATCGAGGCTCTGGCACCGCGTGCACATTACATCGATCGCCAGCGTATCTTGTTCATTAAAGCTTTCGATTTGCGAGTAGCGGAATACTTCCGTGACCCAGTCAGGCTCAATTTCCACAGAGCACGCTTTTATTCCCAACGATATGCAGTTTGCGAATGAACAGGGAATCCGTGGTATCCCCCGATCCCTGGCGCGTACAAATTCCAACTTGGTCGAGTGCAGAGTTCAAGGTTCCTCGAGAGCATCGTCGCTCGTGCGAGATGATTGGTTTTCGCTCTGTCGACCGTCCTAACGATTCCGTAGAGCCTCGCCTTCTCGCGGATCTCTGCGTCTCTCTGCACATGAATTTCTACATTTCCTACATACGCAAACCTCCAACTATACAGGAAAGTTACTTTCCCAATTTTTCCTCAAACGACCTACCGAATGATCGATTCGACCAGTGGCTACCCGAATTGCTTGTGGGAATCGCCGCGGCTGCGCCGCAAACGACTCCAAGCGATGGAAAATTTAGAAACTCCACGAGGCTGTTGTAATTTCTGCTAAATAGCTCGTTTGGTCCTGGAGAAAATACCTCCATCCTTTCTCTATCGTACTACGTGATAGATTTTGTCGTTCACATCCTTTTTTTTTTATTATTTAATTTGTATTTTACAATTTGTGGACAGTTCATACGTAGATACATTAGACAGACGGTGAGAGTCAGATTTTTGCGAGAAAATTAGTTAAACCCGGTTGTATCGAGCTTAGAGACGATCGTACAAACGATGCAACAATGTAGTGCCAACAGTGCAATTGCGACAAAGATACAACCGAATAATTGAATTCTGACTAAAAAACAACGATCATAAATTCTATCTAGAATATAGTATAATGCCAATGTGAACATTTTTCAAAGAAGTAAACTTTCTGCGGAGGATACGAAACGCGAGGAAGGCAAATAGCACGAGTTTCGATTCTGCGTCAGAGAAGAAACTCGAAACAGTAGAAACTTGCATGTCAGAAATTATTTGATCGTGAATTTTGTAATATTTGTTTAAGCAGCAATATCTCAACTTTACAAACACTGACATTGACTACTTCTTTCACCCAGTTACACACACATATACTGGTGAATAATTTTACGTCCATGCGTTACATGAAACATCCTGAAATTCCACTAGCGTTGCAATTAACAAAATAAAGACGTATCTGCATATATATTGGGTTGGCAACTAAGCGATTGCGTTGCTTCCACCTAAGTCATAATATAATTGCAATATGCAATATAACATAAGAATGTTGTGTCCTTCTAAAACGAAAGAAACTTTCCAGACAACCTAATATCATATAATTAGAAAAAAAAAACTAATTACAATTTCAAGTAAAATGTATAAATGGAATTCTACTGTGATACAAATTACAACAGCGAGCCTCGCTCTTCAACGCTAGAGAGATGAGTCATCGGACCATGATGACCCACGAACGAATTAGCAAAAATGATCTTCGTTAATAAATATAATTATTTATGAGATAAGTAGAATTTTCTAGATTTTATTTCAATTGATAGAATCACACAAGACTAGTATTAATTAATAAAATTAATATTAGTACAATTTTACAAAGCACAACTCACGTAGTATTGGCATCAGTATGCTCGTAATAAAACAGATTTTACTTTGATCTCAAAATTAGAGTGAAATTTATTATAATATACCACCTACTGTCTGTCCATATTATTAATCAATAAATTATTCTACAAATCCCAAGTTATTTTTCAATAATGGTCGTTAGGGTGTAGAAACAGTGTATTGGGTTGGCAACTAAGTGATTGCGGGTTTTCTCATTACCATCTAATAACAAACCCCGCAGTCACTTAGTTGCCAACCCAACAGTTGAGAGAAAGTGCTATGGTCCTGTGGTGAAACAAACCGGGTTCCTAATTTCCCGAATCGTTTGCAAAATTTGGAATACGATAAAATACTAAAAATTAATACTAAAAATAATAATAACATTAATAATAAAAATCTCAAAATTATACGACTGAAATTTATTATAATATACCACCTACTGTCTGTCGATATTATTAATCAATAAATTATTCTACAAATTCCAAGTTATTTTTCAATAATGGTCGTTAGGGTGTAGAAACAGTATATTGGCAACTAAGTGATTGCCACTGTGATTGTGTCATTGCCACCTAATGACAAAACCCGCAATCATTTAGTTGCCAACTCAATGAAACCACAATAAATTCATCGCGTTGATTGCGTGCTCACGCAATGACATTGAGAAATGGACTGAAAGCCAGATCGATCAGCTTGACTTGTGAGAGGTCCGTATAAAGTTGAAGTTGCTATTCGAGTGAAGTGAAAAATTGACATAAGCAAAGATATGGAAAAATCATCTGTAAATATCTTTTCCGGTGTATGATATTCTAAAACGTTTTATATATTGCGTAACATTAAATTTATCTCGAAAACAATCAATTTATAAATTTGATTTGTCTCGAGCCATAATGTCTCTAGTTTCAGTATGACAAATATTTTAATTACATTATTGTGGCGGCTCACGACAACAAATACAACAACGTGGTACCAGGTAGCGCAGGACGATGGTAGCGCAGTGGTTAGCGCCTTTGGTTACGAACTTTCGGAACCCAGGTTCGAGTCCTGTCGCCCGTGTTCCATTTTTATTAAAATTAGTAAAAATACAGCAGTACCCCAACAGCGACTTGTACATTCAACTAATACAATTATCACGGTCAAGCTACTACATTATTATTTACATTATTAGTATTAGCCAGAGAATCATTACATGACATTTCGTAATAGAACGAACGAAGCTTTCTTATCAATCAAACGAGTGGATTCTTATCAACGAAGAGAAATTGTCCTGTTGAGATATGTATAATGTTCTGTGCTAGACTAGAGTTAGATGCGCAGTAGAAATAGTTGTATGTGAGTATCCAGTGTGTGAAAGTATGTGTGTGCGCGGCGTCTCGAAAACAGATGAAGGAAAACAGTTCAGTTGGTTTTAAGAGTCGGGTATGGAAGATGGTGAGACAAAGAGAATGCTGAGACGCGTGCAAATGCGTATCGATGAATATCATAGAAATCGTTCATTAAATAAATGTATAACTATTTCAATATTAATTAAAAGTGTAAATTCTGTGTTCCTGTAAGATTATTTCGGCTCCAAAGATCCATAATTCTCAACAAGTTCTATGTTTTTGCACGACGAAAATTAAATGTTCTCTTCAGCTTCAGTGTCAAAGTAATTTCCTTGACCGTTCAAATAAAAGAACAGCAACGTTTCGGTGCGTATCGCGTCTGATCCGACACATTCTTTCAATTAAAGTCCACTTTCGCCAAGTTCATAGCACAGAACTAATTCCAGCTTCTCGTCGGCTCTTTCAACCGCTTTACGCACGCAACGGATTCCCGGTATTCGCCTCGTCTCACTAAATCGAATACTTCGCAATCAAAGCTAATTAATGTGCTCGTTAATATCGGCACCGATCGCACGCGCCACTCTCCTCAAAGCACCGCACGTAAAAAGTTGAAACGACCGTTCCATCTACTGGACATTATTGGCTCGGCAACTAAGTGATTGCGGATTTTGTCATTAGATGTGTTAAGAATTGTGGATCTTTGAAGCCGAAATAATGTTACAGGAACACAGAATTTACACTTTTAATTAACATTGAAATAGTTATACATTTATTTAATGAACGATTTCTATGATATTCATCGATACGCATTTGCACGCGTCTCAGCATTCTCTTTGTCTCACCATCTTCCATACCCGACTCTTAACCGACCCTTAACCGACTGACTGTTTTTCTTCATCTGTTTTCCAGACGCCGCGCACACACATACTTTCACACACTGATACTCCCATACAACTATTTCTACTGCGCATTTAGCCTAGTCTAGCGCAGAAAATGATACATATTTCAACAAGGTGGCAATGGCAAAACCCACAATCACTTAGTTGCCAAGCCAATAGATAAAAATAAGATCTGTTTACGATTCCAACGCGTTCCTTCGTAGCAACTTTACGAGATCATTTCATACGCGAAAACGAGGAGAAATACGAAGCGCGAGAGGAACCGGTCGTCGTGTTTCTCCTGTTTCTTCCTCTTCCTTTCTATTGGCTTGGCAACCAAGTGATTGCCACCAAATCAATCATCATCAGAAACGCGCCAAAATCTTTGTAAACGCGCAAGAATCGTAGAAATGCTTCGAGCTGATTCGATAAGTCGTATGTTAAACGAACAGACTGAAATATTGGCTTGGCAACTAAGTGATTGCGGATTTTGCCATTGGGTGGTATCGAAAAATCCGCAATCACTTAGTTGCCAAGCAATACATACGTAGGTACATATACGTATAAATAAATCAGTTAAATATATGTAAATTGAAATAAATTAAGGAAAAAGCTGCAGACAATAAATAAAGCGGATCCTGTCACTGTTTCAATGCAATTACGATAGTAAATTTTATGTCATAATTATGAAGTCTATAGTGACAGATAAAAGACAGTTTACTGATTGGCACACTATGAGTGGTAGTAATTTTTACGAAATATTTTTATACAGAAAAGAACTGTTTATATCGCTACTTTATAAAAGAGAAACGTTTCAGAAACGTGCAAACAATTTCGTATCACGTTGGTAACAATCGCGTGATTTGCAACATATTGGGTTGGCAACTAAGTGATTGCGGATTTTGTCATTAGGTGGTAATGATAAGATCCGCAACCACTTAGTTGCCAAGCTAATATTATCGCTTTCAATAACAAAAGTCTCAAGCTTTTCTTTTTCTCATACGACGACTCTTCCAACATGAAAGACATTCAAATAGAAAATTCCAGGATACCCTGTACATTTGTTCACGCGTACGCGTGTGTGTACGTGTTAATGAATTGACGCGCGGATCGATTAAGATGAAAGATAACTGCAGTTTAACCTGCAAACTGCTGCCATATAAATAGACCGCGACTAATACGCTTCTAACTCGCTCGTGATTTTCCTTTTTATCCAATTCCGCCGCTAACGTCGATAATCGAATCTTCTGCGTGAACAGATGTGCGATCATTAACGAGATGTGATCATCTGGAAACGGTGAGCGCAGCATCTCTGAGCGCTGAAAATAATTTACTTTGTAGGACGTGCCACGTTCGTCCCAATCCGTGCGCGATCCATCAATTATGATCGGCGGTGGAAAACGGATTTCCATTGGAAACTTTGTCCATATTTAACATTTCTAGTTAAATATGCAACAACAATTCGTTACGCAACAACCACATTTTTACATTAATTCTACTCTTACTCCAATTGTAAATTAAAAAGTCGAAAGTAGTGTAAAGGGAAGAACGAAAGATTATTAAAAAAAAAGAAAAAACGAAGTGGTTTAAAGCAGAGCAAGTAGAGAGATTATTATGCAAGAGAAGATAAACTGTAAAAAGGAAACTCTATTTTAACGTTGGCCGAACAGAGAATGGAATAAAATTGTTTAGGATTTTTCAGCTGCGCTTATTCTTAGTAAATAAAATTAAGGATGATTAATTGGTCAGAAATTATTACACCAATGTGTCCGAACGATGTTACATGAACACGCCGTCGCTACGACAAATTGTTTCCTTTATGACATTGTTTAATTACGTTGCCAACGACGCGGCGAGTCATGCACTTTCTGCCGCTGTGAAACGTTTCAGTGACACGCGACCAGCTCGCTTCCAGGAAAAAAAATTTATTAACACTAGAACTACCGATAGTTAACACGAAGCTATTTCTACCAAAACCAGTGAAAATCACTGGTCTTTAAAAAATACGTAATAGAATATTTTTATATTTATTGATTTATTACTTTCTTACAGAAGAAATTCCATGTTATGTGATACATTTTTGGTATTTTTAATCCATCTGCGGCCATGATCCCTAAACAAGGGTTGCCACATTTATAAAATTGTAGAACCAGTCGTTTGGCTGGTGTAGTGTTTCTAGTGTCAGCATCTAGCGATCCAGCAATTGATCGGGAATTTTCCTGATTACTGATATCGTCGTATCGAATGATACGCGGTGAAAATTTGAAAAACGTGTGGCAAGTTGTAGAAAACGAGGAAACTGGTTAATTGGGGTAAACAGATTACAGGACTCCTGTACACTTTGACAAGTACCAGTCATTTTCACTGCTATTGGTATAAGTAGCCTCGATACAAAATTAGTTTGTTTGAATACATAAAAAACAAGATAAAATTCATTATATTATTCTTCTAGTTATCGTTGCGAAAGTCATTACATCATTGTGGAAAAAAATATAACATGAAGTAGGAATTTTAGCCAATTTGACTGGTGTGGTAGTTCTAGTGTTAACACTAAGCTTACCGGGCTCGGTTTCAAAATTTAATTTAAGATTGTGCACTCATTTTTATCTCTGTCGTTCGCCTAACTTTACGTACATTTTTATATTAACGAAAATCGAGAAACTGCCACGTCGAAATCACATGTTTTGCTGAGGACGCCATAGTGTTTTAACACAGTGCACCGCTAGACGCAACATTTGTTTTAATTTTCTTTTAATTGATGTTCTAATAAAAATGTTTCATTGCTCAATGGGGCACTTTTTATTTCAAAGTATTTTCTATTTATCGGTTATATTCAAAATACCCTAACTGTCAATTTTCATTCAATTTTTACAATTGTAAGAAATTTTGCAATCGTAAAAAGTTACGTAACAAAATTATTAATCAGATTATTAAATTATTGATCAGATAATAGAAGATTTTACGTAAAATTAGACGAACCAAAAAAGTAACAATGAATGTACTATTTTTAATTAAATTTTTACTATTTTAATTTAATTTTAAATTTAATTTTGGAACTGGTCATTCGACCGGATATGGTAATTTTTAATGATGGAAGTCGTCATTTACGCTTCATAGGCTCAGCTCGTTATTGTAATCATTATTGTTAATAAATAAAATTATTAAATTAAAATTATTAAATGTCATCGTTATTGTAATTTTAATTACAATTAAATTATATTTTGCAGTTATAATTACGATGATATTGGATTAGCAACTAAGTGATTTTGTCATTGGATGGTACTGACAAAATCCGCAATCACTTAGTTGCCAACCCAATAATTATTGCCTCTGCTAGAAACAGCTCATATCGTTATATTTCTATGTCTTGGTGAAAGAAATAGTCAATGTCAATGTTTATAAAGTTGAAATATTGCTACTTAAATATTACAAAATTCACGATCAAATAATTTCTGACATACAAATTTCTGCTGTTTCGAATTTCTTCTCTGACGCAGAAAGACAGAATCGAAACTCATGCTATTTGCTATTTTCCTCGCGTTTGCTATCTCGCGGGAAGCTTATTTGGCGAAAAATTGTTACACATACGAATGCCATTACAGTCGCTTCTACATAGAATTTCTTGTCTTTTATACAGAATTCAATTGCTTCATACAATTCTATTGTTATTATTAAATTATCCTATTGTCTGTACAATTGCATTTTTCTTTCATTTTGCAAATATTGTTGGCAGGATTATTCAAGGAATAACACGATCAACCAGTCAGCTGTTTTTGACGAGTATACTCGTCATGCGTAAAAAGCACTTGCAAGTAGTTACAATTTGCTGTTTAAATTGCAATCTGGTAATTGCAGCAATGAAATTGAAAAATCCCATTTTCTATGCAACCTTCGCTCGAGATTGGTTGCCTACTTCGAATGACAAAAGTCTTCGTAAACGAGCCACTTTGCTCGATCGCGTCCGATAATATCCCACCCTTACGCAGCTGCAACACGAAGCTCGTTCCTTCGACTGCGGATCCTCCTTTCCTCGGTAACGTGCAACGAAATTACATTTTGCGTTGTCCTTCTTTGCCTTCACTTTGCTTCGTAAACACGTTAGCCTCGGCTAGCGTGCGCGATAAAGACAATCGATAAAGTTGACCCGTGTCATCCTTGCAACGATACGATGCAGTTAACCCCTTGGCACACAAACACGTCTGACAGACGTCGTTCCCTCAGTATGTCACTTTGCACGTTGACGTCCGCCAGACGCCAACAATTCTACATAATTCCATGTGCAGCTAAATTAAATGGTGCTTTTAGCTCGCCTTTAGCTCGCCTTTAGCTCGACGAACCGTCGAATGTCTGTTGATATTGGGTTAACGTATGACTTCAGTTCTTTCAAGTATAATTTTCTATATTTTAAATGCAAACGCACTGGGATGCTGAAAGTATCTGGACGCGTAGAAAATTCTTTCTTTTTTACCATATATTTTAATCGTTTGAGTAGCAAGCAACGCTCTTCAGATTGTGTGGAACAGTACCAGTAAGTTTGAACTGACTGACGGTGTTCTGTATCTCATTGTTATCTTCTGAATAATTTTTATTGAACGAAACTTGAAATATTATAAGAAATATTAATAATAAATGTAATATGCATATATAATAATATAGACGTATTTCATAAAATAACGTAGTACGTTGCAGTATCTGAGTAGCAGTGGGTAGTTTCCTAAGTTTCATTGCTTTACTTATGAAAAGTTTGCCACGAGGTTACAGGAAATTTCATTGAATTGCAAGGAAAATGGAATAACACGAATTGAATAAAAAATGCAACGATATAAGTGGATTGAATATTTAATATTCAATTGAATAAATTTAATAAAGATATGATTAAAGAAATAGCTTTTTAATGGGCGAACAGATATCTTGCTTTGTTACAAACTACTCGTTATCAAAATTACCATAATGCCGAACACTGTAATTACAAGAAAGAGTTATTAAATTACTAAACACTCTTATCACCATAATTCTCGACGCCTCGCTCCATAAAGTTAAGAAAGCGATAAATCAAATCACTGGAGAGGAGAACTTAAGTTTCCATTATACTTATACCGTGCACTTAGGTACTGGATAACCTGTCATAAAAGAGCAAAACATCACGAAACGTCGGCTTTTACGAGTTTCATAAGAAGCTTCAAACTTTTAGCCGCTAGCAATAGAAGCGCTGGTATAACTTTTACGTTGCTATTAAACCGAAATCGTTATTCTTCGTTTTACCAGCAACGTAACTGATTACGCGATCGCGTAAACCGCATCAGAATGATCGTCCTTTTAGTCTGATACTTTGTTTACACTGGTCAAGTTTGTTGAATTGAAAAGCGACTGGAATTCAGCAACGCGAAACCTCTTAGCCTTGTTTTTATTCCGTTTGACTTGAAATATCGTTCAAGTTTTAAATAAAGCTGAAATTCTCACAATTTCTTTTAATTTTTACTGTCTCTATGATACAATTTATGTACATGAACATAAAAAGTGTGATGCGATATGTACTTCAAGTATTATCGCTGATATTTCATTATGTTGCTACTTGAAGTCAAGTCTTTCAAGTTCTTTTATTCAATTAAAGCAATTTGGATACGAGTTGCTTAACTTGCATGCAAATTTTGTACCCGTACAGATGAACTTGAATATGAACAAGCTTCAAGTGTTCTTTGAATGAGTCATTTAACTGAATTGAAGCAATTTAGATACTGGTAACTTGAAATTTCTTTGGTGTGTTATTCTATTTGACTTGAAATATGGTTCAAGTTTTAAATGAAGTTGAAATTCTCACAATTTCTGCAAATTTTTATTTTCTCCATGATACAGTTTATGTGCATAAACATAAAAAGTGTGAAGCAATTTGTGCTTCAAGTATTATCGCTGATATTCCAGTATGTTGCTACTTGAAGT